>JAGFPH010003913.1:61856-77136 GCA_018207615.1 Philaenus spumarius | reverse complement strand
TTGGGAGGCTACATTTTTGTAATGGAGTGGTAGTCACCGGAAGTAGCGATGGTTGGGGCTACTTCCTTAAGGGGTGAACCTTCAGTTCACTCCGGATTGTAATGCGGGCCACGGGCTTCCCCCGTGCGACGGTTCCAACCCCGTATAACGCAGAGGACAATTACCCCCAGAGCTGACGGAGTATTCTCCATTCTCTACTCGACTTCCGACGAGTAATGACTTGAGTGTCGCAATAAAAAGAGAGAGAGAGTAATAATGTCAAGTTCGAAACGTAGGGTTCATTTTAGAGACGAGATGAATACTATATTCTATATAATCGATGATTCCGATCAAAGAGACGCGAGAAATGGTTGTTGTTGGATGCGAGAAGCCGCCGAAAGGTTGCGACGAAGGGGGATTAAAAAAATTAAATGCGAAAACTATGATGACGAATCCGATGATGATGACAATTTGAATAACGAGTTAGGCGCAGAGGACAATCGTAAATAAGACGGAGATGACTCTGTAATCTCCATTCTCTACCTGGCTTCTGACGATTAAACATAAGTATTGACGCAAGTGTCTCAATTCGTTTCTACAAAGATAATGAATTAATTGAAAAAGTTTATTTAGATTGTTATGAATTTACAAAATGCTCGGAGGTATTCGATGTGAGCGATACGGATAGTATCAAAGTTACATTTAGTACTGAATACGATTCCGGCTCTTCTCAATCCGGAAGCGACTACTCTGAAGACGTCCCCTTAGAGGACGATCCGACGGACACTGTCGAAGCGAGAATGGAGAAGATAGCTCAAAATGAAAAATTGATCGCGGCTTTTAAAGAAAGGATGCGGGCGAATAAAAAAATGAAATGCGAAGGCGAATCCGATTGCGACGAAGGGCGAATAAAAAAAATGAAATGCGAAGCCGAATCCGATGATGACAATTCGAATAACGAGTTAGACGCAGAGGACAAGGCGAGCGACTCTGAAGACACTGCTCTTAGGTCACTGGCGAGAAGTTAAGTCTTCCGTAAACCAAAGGGAGTAAGGAGTAGAAAAATTGATAAATTAATATTTTGGGAGGCTACATTTTTGTAATGGAGTGGTAGTCACCGGAAGTAGCGATGGTTTGGGGCTACTTCCTTAAGGGGTGAACCTTCCGTTCACCCCGGATTGTAATGTGGGCCAGGATTACGGCTTAACCGTAATCGTGTGACGGTTCCAACCCCGTGAAAACACAGAGGACAATTATAAATAAGACGGAAATCAGAGTATTCTTTCATTCTCTATCAAGCTTCTGATCGGAAGCCATGGCTTCCTATTGTTGCGAGTTGAAGTGTTTCGTTTCACCCCGTACAGTAGTCGACGGAATCGCTTGCAAAATCTGTCGATGTTTTTCGTATTGTCGCTGTAAATGCATAACAGCTCAGAAGAAAACTACGAAATTGACCATTTATAAGACGAACTTTGAAGGTTATACATGTTGCACGAACATTTGTCATCGCTTCACGGAGGATCAGTTGTTCAACTGTCATTACTGTTTACGTACAGGCTTTATGCCGAGACTGTGCACTTGTGTTTTAAGAGACTGTAAATTTCGTAAATATTGGTGGGAAGAAGCATAAATGAGAGAACAACTGTAGTGTCTATACCTTTCAACTTCGCTGACTTTTTTACGAAACAACCGGATAGAAGTGTCTGAAACTTTCACTTTGCGCTGCTTGCAACAGATTACGTCATTGAACTCAAGGTTTCACTGCGAAGCAGTATAAAAGATCCAACGAACGAGTGGGTACTTCAGTCTCTGTCTACAGTTACATCATGGTGCCTCGACGAATCAGTAAGACTCCTAAGAGGACGACAAGAAGCCAGAAGGCGTTTGAATCTTTTTTAACGAGGACGATTGAACAGTTGTCTAGGAAAGTACCAAATTTGTCAATAAACCGTTCTAAATCAATTTACAATATATCTGATTTTGTTTTGCAACTAGAGTTACGTCGCAACGAGTGACATCATTGCTTCACTTGAACTAAATTCTCAAAGCTTCGGCTTGCTTGTTTCTGTATTCTTATAGTTAATTTTTTATTCCGAAATATTTGTTGAAAAAACACATACAATTTATTTTCGTTCCCTAACGAGATTTGTTGTTTTCAGTGATATTCGCGAAAGCTGCGAAAACATCAGAGCCCGCGGATTCACTGCATTATCTATAGTTTTGGTGTCGGAGGTCGTGGGGCTCACACAATCGGGGCTTTCAGCATCATCTTCAAATTCTGCTCCGCTCAGAAAAAGGTGGAGTCATTTATGGTGGCCTAAAATTAGAAACTTGCCTGCCGTTGGACCACCGTCGCCTCCCCCGCCACCACCACCACCACCACCACCGACACCTAGTATAGAAGAAGAAGAAGAAGAAGAATTGCTGCACTCACCCGAGCCTTCCTCTGCGCCGATAACCGCTATGATGTCGAGTGAGGGGGTTTCACTCTCCCAGGAAGAGTGGAATTTTGCAGAAAAACCCATCGAAGAGGGGGTAGCAGCAGCAGCATTAGATTTTACCGAGGAGGAACTTTCCTTCGTCGCAAAATTTGTAAAATAATTTGCAAATAAAATATGTATTCATAAATGTTGTATACTTATTGTTCTACTGCCCTACTTCCTATTAGTTAGAGATTGCATATTACGTCATCAAGATGGAGTCGCTACCCAATAGGTTAGATTACCACCACCACCACCTCTCCCACCCAAAAATTGAGCTCAAGGTTTCACAGCGAAGCATATAAATGATCCAATGAACGAGTAAGTACTTTAGTCTCAGTCTAGAACGAGTAAGTACTTCAGTCTAGAGTTTTATGCGAAAAAGAGTGTACATCTAATTAGTATAGAATATATATGTTTGATTTTGTTTTTTATTGCATTGGGGGAGACGACACTTTTGTATTGGAGTGGTCGTCACCAGACAGGGCGTTGGCTGGGGCTCTGTCTACAGGGGTCTACCCCTGTCCAATTATTTTTTTAAATTTAAAGAATAGTTTTAATTGTTAGTGTAATTCCAGATGTGACTCAGAACTATAATGGCAACACCACCTAAACGAGTAAGTAATTTTTTAAATTAAAACTACATATTATATTGAATCAATTTTACAGTTCTTTGTATGTTTTTCTTTTTTTTTTTACAGAACAAAAAAGTACAGAACAAAAAAGTTCAACTACATTCGGATAGTTCTTCTTCTTCTTCAACATTTTTTGAGGATGAGGAGAACGGTCAGGACCTCTCCACAGTGGAGTTTCCTTTAGGAGAAGAAGTACGTTTGATTTTTTATATGTTTAAATTCTCTCTCTCTCTTTACAGATGTAGTTAATTTTTATTATCTCTTATAATTATTTCAGTTTAGCCCCGCTTCGCCCGAATCTTCCGACCGAGGGTCACCATCGGTGATCTCTTCACGACCTAGTTCCTCACTACTACGGGTGAGAAATCACAATGAAGATAACTCAGTCCTTGAACCGTATGAATTACATACAGCTCGGTATGGTTCTTGGCGCGTCGAAGCTCGATTGCAGGAATTCATAAATTTTCAGGGATACGGATATTATGTAAGTATCAGCTATGTGTTTTAAGTGTTTGTTTAATAAAATTTATTTTTCAAATGTTTTAAAGGTTTTTCTTTCCGTTGTTATAGGCGCACGACATTAATAGGGTACCCCCTGCAAGTATTTTAGAAACTCTCTTTAAAGAAGCAAAGAGAGAACTAGTCGCTATTATAAATGATGTTGATACAACTACAGGCAACAGGTGCGTAATGACAAGGAGGCTACTAAGTATGGCTGTATGGAGGAAATTGAGACACGACCTGGGGCAAGTAGTGGCTGTGGGGGAACATTTTTTAAAGAGATTCGGGAAACTTCCAGATGATGATGACACTGTAAGTATCTTTTCGTGCAAAATTAACTTGATTGTTAATGTTTCTTTTAAAATTGATTTCATAGTTACAACCGTCGGTCGTCTACTTTTACTTGATTGCTAATGTTTTCTTCTGTTTTCACAGACGGGTTGCAACAGATGGCCGACTGTTCAGTACTTTAACATCCCCGTCGGTGATGCATCTACCTCGGGTACACGCGATGACTCTGCAGCTTCTACCTCAGTTCCTGCTGCTGCTTCTACCACCTCACCGTCTGTCTACACAGGCTATAATGCTTATCAAACTTCCAACCACAGTTATTATACATCACGGTTTACTACTGTAAATTCAACTATTACTCCTGCTTCTACCTCCGCTGTTTCTGCAGCTTCTGCCTCCAATGATTCTACATCGTGGCTTACCACTCGAAATTCAACTGTTACTCCTGCTTCTACCTCCGATGTTTCTGCAGCTTCTACCTCCAATGATTCTACATCCATTGCTCCTACCTCCGACGATAAGTCTGCAAGCGTTCACTCTTCGTGCCCTGTGTGCCTAATTAACAAAAAACACGTCGCTGTTGTCCCATGTGGGCACGTATTCTGCAACGACTGCGTTACTCAGGTTAACAAATGTCCATTGTGTAGAAAATGTATAGTTGATTATTTAAAAGTTTTTCTTTAATTCCATGTATAAAAAGACAATAATAAAATTATATTCTAGCCAATACAGTGTCATCTAATCTAGGTTAGGAAAATAGCGTTCCCGCCACCACTCCACGCCCACCTCCACCCCCCACACCCACCCCCCACACCCACCCAAGGGGCTTAGGTCTTTGTAAAAGTCAAATATTAGTCCGTTTTGTCTACAATCGAGGTCTCAATGTTAAACTTATATACTACCTTAGATAGTTACTTCTTAACAGAGACAGCGCAGCCTAATAGGTAGCGTCGCGGACTCGGGTAACGGTGGTACCCGGTTCGATTCTCGGAGACATCCAAACTTTTTTCAAAGCATTTATTATTAATTATTACAAAAAAAAGATGGCGGCAAAAAAAAAAGAAAAAAAGATGGCGGAAACAAAATGGCGGCTAGGCGAAAATCCCACCACCACATCCACCTCCACACACCCACCCCAGGGTCACGTGAGGGTTTAGAGTCGTGCGATTGGCCCCCCTCCCCTTTTGTGCTCAGGTATGGCATCCTCTACTGCTACCTGAACACGTTTCAAGTCATGTAGGCCTAACGTTTTAACTTGTAGCATAATTACTTTAGAATGTCACAAAACACTAAGTAAACATAAAGTCATTATTTCTCCTTGTCTTCTTTGTCTGACAGTTATTAAAAAGCACACCAAGGTGTTGTGTTTCAACCCAGTTTAATATCATTTAATAATATTGTCTTCTAAATATTTATTAAGGGTCTTAATAAAATATTAATTTTATAAGATTTAATAATAAAAACAGATTCTAAGTGAGAAAAAGTACATTCTGCAAAGTTATTAAAATTGTTTACATTCAGTGGACCAGTTGTTTGTATAACGATTTAGTTGATCGTAAATGCAAGTTGCAAATATATAGTGCAATGAAGAAAATATATAGGGTATGAACACGATATTATAAAATTTGGCATTTCATAAATAAAAACAACACTCCTTATAAGGAGTTAATAGTATTTGAAGCAAATACATTATTTCTTTATTGCAGGATTAAGGTATTGCTTCAGGGTATAAGAGGCAATAATGTAGACGTTGACCATCTGTATTCCAAGACAACTAACTCTGCGTACAATGTTTTTAAATATACCGGGTGTCCCACGAAGAGGTCCCTATTTTTGAATTGATATGACAGACGTATAGAGCGCGCTACAGACCTTAAATTCTACAGTCGTGACTAACACATATGTAAACGAAATACCCCTGAGTATCAGTAAGTTTTGACTGATCCAAACAAAATGGCGGAAAAACAAAATAACATCAAAATCAGAAATCGTATTTTAAGGGTAAACCTACATTTATTTAGAATAGGAACAGCTACAGCTGTTTAGACTATTTTAAATCTATCAGCTGACTGCGTGTATCCACAACAATGAACATATTTGGTAATAAACATTGGCATTTGTTATTAAGTTGCATTGTAAAGTGTCTTATGTAACATGTCGTTTTCAACTGAGCAAAAAGTGAAATGTTGTTCCTGGTCTATTGCTTTTGAAAATGATTATGAAGCAATAAGGTGTTTTAGGGAAAGGTACCCAGGTGTAGTTCCACCATCAAGGAAATCTATTCGTAAGTGGAAGACTATCCTACTAGAAACGGGGTCAATACAAAAAAACATACCATAGATCCTAAAACATAGAAGAAATCGTATGTTCTGCTTTCATGGAATCTCCAAATACGCCTAATTCAGTAAGAAAGGTGGAATCTGCTACATGGATACCGAAGTCATCTGTCCAAAGGTATGCCAAAAAGAAAAAAATCAAACATTATAAAGTTCATTTAGTTCACAGACTGCTTGAAGATGATCCTGACAGGCGATTGGAATTTTGTTCGAAATTGAAAAGACTGACGTAGATAGCAAATGGCATGAAGGAATCGTGTTTTCAGATGAAGCGACATTTTATCAAACAGGAACTGTAAACAGGCATAATTGTCATTACTATAACACAAAAAAACCACATATCTTACAAGAAGAGAAATTAAAATCAATAGGTATAACAGTTTGGGCTGCTGTTACCAAGGATGGTGTTTTGTCGTATGACATATCCCGACAAACAATGACTGGAGAAAGGTATGCATCAGTTTTAAGCAATCACATAGTTCCTCATCTTTCTCAGCCTGAGATGAAAGACGTTTTTTCCAACAGGATGGAGCTCCTCCGCATTATGCTAATGTGGCCAAAGCAGTTTTGGACCAAAATCTTCCTAACCGTTGGATAGGTCGTGGCAGCAGCTTCATGGACTGCCCCCCAAGGTCTCCAGACTTGACTGTTTGTGACATTTTTCTGTGGGGCTTTTTGAAGCAGAAAGTTTATTGTCATAAAATTGCGACAGACGATGAACTAATGAGGTTGATCGAAGAGGAACTGTTGTTGATACCTCGAGAGTTGTTCAGCAAAGCGTATGACTGTTTTCTATTTTGTTGTCATCAGTGTATTGCGATCGATGGACATCAGTTTGAATAAGGTTTATGGATCAAATAGATTTAATTTATTTATGAGTTACTTATATCTTTAATTCCCTAACGTTGTTTAGTGCTTAGTAACATTGTTAAAATTCAATAATTATGTTGTAACACTTAAGCAAACAAAACTATTTTAACGAAAAGGTACTATTCTTTGATATCCCGCCATTTTGTCCTAATGTGTCAGAATTAACTGATACTCAGGTGTATTTCTTTTACATATGTGTATGTTAGGACTGTTGAGTTTCAGGTTTGTAGAGTGTTCATCTAATATATTAATTCAAAAATAGGGACTTCTTCGTGGGACACCCGGTACATTCTTTTATTTAACTGTCAGAGCAAAGAGTTAAATCTGAAAATCTGATTGGTAGTTTTAAGAAGCTGTATCCGTGTATTTATGATTTCACAGTTTTTCAACTCATGTTATTTTAAAACATGACAAGATGTTCATTAAATTTAATAATCATGTATAAAATACTTATAATATAAAATATTATATAATATACAAACAAATCAATTAAGAAAGTATTCGTTTTAAATTATTTAACAATAATTTACATATTGCTATTTAGAAGTAATATATCAATAGAAATTTGTTGGTAAATTTAAAAACAGTAAACTTCTATCATTATATAAACATCCTTACAAATATATTTGCGATTTTCATTTCGGGAAAAGTAAAATCTTTCTCTTAAAAAT
The DNA here is from genome assembly GCA_018207615.1 of Philaenus spumarius. Taxonomy (NCBI): domain Eukaryota; kingdom Metazoa; phylum Arthropoda; class Insecta; order Hemiptera; family Aphrophoridae; genus Philaenus; species Philaenus spumarius. The sequence goes on along the minus strand of JAGFPH010003913.1, from coordinate 69,373 downwards.
GTATATGATTAGTGTAGTAATAACTAGAATAGACAATTGTTAACACGTTAACATTAATAAGCCAGTTTATTAAGCTCAGTAATACTTGTTACACTTTTTATTGAATCAATTATATCATCTAACAAGTACTTCTCAATATATTATATTATATAGTTAAAATACATATTTACCATTTACATTAAATACCGGTAAACGCCTTCAGCTATTGGGGGATGAAGGGAGACGAGTTTCCTGCCTTGAGTTCCAAGTTAAAAGACATTTGATGGAAAGATCAAACCGGTTAATATTTTTGTCAAAGATAGGTCTTACTTCACATAACTTATCTTCATAACGGGCTAAAATTGAAGGTAGCTAAGTTATTTACAAAACTGATATTAGAACATATCGATGAGGTATCTTATAGCTAAAAGCATTTCTTTAGCCGCAGTTCACAGTTAAAGTTGGCGTGGCTTATTGCTAGAAAGCAACGCGAAAAATTAAGGATTTCAAAAATAACTTTGAATTCTAGTAATTGATTTATATATATTCAAAACATCAAAGTTGGCAAAAGCTTTATTTTACCCGGTCCACATCAATCTGGTTAGACTACATTTAGGTTATATATTGCAGATGATATCAACACATTAATAATAAGTAATTGCTAATACATTTGGTAAAATTGTATCCACGTTTTTTCTTCATTATAACACAAAAATCACTTCAATATCTTCACAATTACAGGAAAAGTTATTTTTTTATTCATATGTTTTCTTTTTCGATTACGATACATGTAACATCTCACAACGTAGTTGTTCAAGGATCATACAAAATGTAATGTGCATTCAGATGTATTAAACAAACTAAGTTTGTATAGACTTTTAAACCACACAGATTTTTTCAAATTGTATAGTAGCCCAGTTAATAAATTTAAAGTCCAAAAGTGTATTTATTGTGTAGTAAACTGAATCCAACACAAGCTTTAAAGGAATAATTATTTAGTTTTTTTAATTAATATAGTAGGTAGTATAAAAGTACAAATAAGTTATAATTTCAGAATTTTAGTCATACAAAATGTTATAAATATATTCGTTTACTATTGCTTTAAAAGAAATGATTTTGAAATGAAGTGTGGAATGCCTTATTCTTTCCCTCTCCTGTTACTGTTTCAATTTACTTTTTTGTATTTTGTATTGTAAATATTTCTTTTTAAATTAATATTAATAATACAATATACACATACATAGTTATTAAATAATGTTTAGTATGAACTAATTCGATATATTTACTCTAACCCTTTGTGTTTTTTAAATAAATTTTATGTCTTAGACATTTAATGTCACTTTATCTGTTGCATTGCACAAGCTGCTGAAAAACATAATTGAAGGGAGAAAACAAAAGCGCTTTAAAGAATTTAATATAAGCTATAATTACTTCCAACATGAGTTGTATTAAACAAAGGTAAATAATATATCATTGCATAAGTCAGTTCTATTCCACTTAATTTGTCAACTATGACGTTATTTTCATGACAGCTAAACTTAAAATGTGTGCGTTTTATTTACAGTTTGGAACTTTAACAAATAGCTCAGAACATTATAGTTAATGATTTAGAAAGGGGGTGGTAAGTTATAATTTAAATACAAATTGTGAAGTCATTGTAGAGTACCTAATTAAACGAGAAAATGTAAATATTTAACTACTGTTATTGGAGTTTAAACATTAAATTGACACCATTTTAACTGCGTTTATTAAACAGCTAGTGAGAGCTTTGCATATAGATGGAAATAGTAGGCAGTACAGCTTGACATATTGCAAGTGTTAACGCCTAAATTAAAAATACCCAAATTTGTTAGCTAGGGAGACTAGGCGTAAGCACGAAATTTGTATTTTTTATTTATTTTTTTAAAATTGGTTCATTATATTTTAAAGTTATTATAATATGGTAAATTCACTGTTAAAATATTTTATTTGAGAAGTAAAACAGTACAGAAATAACTTTAGGAATGTGTACGAAATATATAAGGCGACACTGAGAAATACAAGACAAAGAAATGACCATGCAAACTAACTAGCAACTGGCACAAAATCAACTGGTCCTTCTCATAAATATTTTTTTGATATGAAATGGATAATGGTGTCTCAATATTATTTACCGTGTGATAAGCTTGTTTTAAGAAACCAACATTTTTAAAACCTAATATAAATAAATTGAAATACATAAATTTAATTTAAATAAACTGTACCAGAAACTCTCACATACTTTCTCACAAACATATTAAAATTATTAAACCGATTCACTGTGACTTCATAATTGTATTAAACTAGGAGATGTTATACATTATAGTATTAGAATAACTAATAAATATTATTATTATTAGCTAAAGAAAAAAAAACTATTCTATCGATTTCGAACAAATTTTGCACCAAACATGTCAACTAGGCCTGTATAGATGCACGAAAAAGATTTTGAAAAACAACCCCTTTTTAACAAAAAAAAACCCCTAAAGTCAGTTATAATTAGGCCTATTATTATTATTAGCTAAAAGAAAATTTTGAAAGATGCGTTTTTTTTGCATATGGTAGGGTACACAAAGGGCTACAAATAAGGCAAATTTTATCAAAATCGTTAGAGCCGTTTTTTATAACAGATTTTTAGGGTTTTTTTGGCAAAATGGGGGTTGTTTTTAAAAAAATGTCTAAAACATTTTCGTGCATCTATACAGGATTAATTGATGTATTTTATGCAAATTTGTTCGAAATCGATTGAATAGTTTTCTCTCTTGCGTTGTATACATACAGACATACATACATACAGACATACAGACAGACCTGTTGTAAAAACCACTTTTTTACTCAGAGGGTGCCAAAATGGACATTACCACAAAAATCTCATCATCGATTTTTTTTGCGATCACTATAATTTCTCTATACTATAGTATAGTGAGAAAGTAAAATTGTTGCTTGTTTATAAATAATATTACTCTTTCCGGCCACTTTATAATTTAATAACTATTAAATAGCTTATCATTCTTAGGTAAAATAAAGATAACACAGTTTAGTATTTCTGTACGTACTATTTCGATATTTTGGAAATATGGTTACATTTGGATCAGCGTAATATATCCACATAACATTCATAAACTGTTCTTCTTCTTAACGTCGCTATTTTTTGGCAGTTAAACCCATGGAGTCGGGGGAGCAACGTATAGTGCATTTAAACTGGTAACAAGGTTTGATTAAACATAACTTGGGAAAGAAGTTCTAACTGTAGTGCACTGACCTAGCGCCTCTTAGACACTCTGCTTTACCGATACAATTATTGGAATTTGAATTGGAAATACATTTAGATGTAGTAGGCCTATTAAATAAGGCTTGAAATAAGTAAAAATTTCTGTAGTGTGAAGGAGCATAACATAATAACTTATGTATAGGTATCTGCTATTAATGCTCCCTTTATCCATTATTTAAATGAATAGCCTAAGATAACATTTGCCAAGACCAAGAAGAATGGTTATTAGTCTCTGTAATTTGGCAGCCAAAACCGCAAACCATTAACTAATGTTCTAGTTATAACGAAAGACGCTCTTTTCAAGAATAATAATTATTATATAACTTTTGTGTTAGTTTAAAAATATTGAACTAAACTAAGGGTGGGAAAGTGAAGTTAAATGTATATTTTGGAAATATTAGTTCTGAAATTAAAATTGTTCTACAATTAATTATTAAAAGTAAAGAAGGCATGTACTAAATTAAACGTAAATGAAACCACTAAAGAGAGTGAAAACATTACAGACAAAGAGAGAACTGCTGAGCTAGGTTCGTGGCAGAGACGTATAAGCTGTCACAATGCTTTATCTAGGATCCTTCTAAAGTGTTACGTTGGATTTGTTGCAAGGACATTTATTTTATCTAATTCACGTGAAAACTGCTTGTGAATATATGAGAGCAATTCTAAACCAGGATGTTTTCTGTGTAGCAAGGTAACCATGTTGTCTATGTTTGAAGAAAAACTGAGTGAGATTATTCATTACTCTTCCAACGCAAATATTATAATACATATAAAACTGCGAAACACTTGTCTTGTACATGGATCAATTAGTTAAATAAATAGGGTACTCTGTAGTTTTGTAAAAAGTGCTTTAAATGAATTATAATCCAGTGAATAAAACACGTAATATGAGTAACATTTATAGTGAAATAATAATAATAGTGTATTGTGAACAACTTCATTGAAGTTTAAATTGAAGCTGATTTTGTAAAAATATAGTCAACTAAAACCGCAAAAAGCATAGATAATATAGAATTACTGTTATTATAAAATATGAGTACTAAGCCTGCTGGTATAGCAAAATTGAAAAGTATAATACATTTTTTTTATAAATTGAAACGATGTATTAAACATAAATTAATTACTTAAATAACAGAAAAGTGTTTTAATTGTCAAAATAATCTACTTCAAGTTTGTTCTTTTTATGTATTCTGAAAATAAATTCCATTTTTATTTTCCACAAACTTAGGTATAGTATATCACAATATATTATTTTTGTACCAACAAAATAATACATTTTAAGTTAGCGGGCATTATTCTCAGTACTAGTTTTAATATGTTAGTTTTAGTTTACAAATGAAGAACAGTTTTAAAGTATTCCTCTTAAAATGAACCTATAGAAAGTGTTTGCATTCTGGATATTATTAAAGTACTGCCAGCATTCATTAATCACTTCTTCATGTTGTAAACATCTTTCTTGCAATAAATTTATCCCGCCACCATTGTAACAACACGCTTATCGGACAATATTAATGACTGTCTTTAATGTTAATGTTTTAGTTTGACAAAGGAGATTAACAACCTTATAAGCAATAAATATGACAAAGGTCCTTTTTGTCCTCTTTCAAATAAAATCAACTGAAATTTGTATTTGTTTTCAGAAAGTATCAATCGTAATTTCAACGAGATGTAAATATACAGTGTAGGCCTACTGGTGAGTTCGTCTACTTTGGTGGTGTATTTTTGATCATTGAGTTTACTACTGTCGATTTAACAAAAATTACTTACCGTCTTAAAACCAACACTGAAGATGGCTTTGGTATATTAAAATAAAAATATGTGAGAACAGACTAGATTTGGTAAATTCTTTTATGACCGAATTTTTTTTGGATATTTATGCAGCTTTTTTTCAAATGGACCGTCACCCATTTATTGACATTAACTGCTGGAGAAATATGTATCATTATTATAATTTTATGTTTTAGTTATAAAATTATACGTTTATTTTTTTTTATGATAATGTACATGTTAAAAACACTAGATAAATATATATATATTTATTTTCTATGTGTTTTCTTTATTGTAAATGCTTTCTTGAAAATAGTCAATACATTAAAAGCCAATATTATTTTATGAACGTAATGTAACCAAACATTTGTATACAAATAAATAACCATATTGGTTCAAGGTTGTTTATTTAAATAATCCAACAGACATTTTATATTGATATTAGTAGATAAGACCATACTAAGTAAAATATACACTTCGGGGTAAACGTAGTTTGAGACGACCGCTGTAAATTGAGTAGTGGTTTGCTCTCGTGGTCAGTATTTCCCAGTACATCCAACAAAGTCATAACAGCCCATTTCGTACACTAGCATGTTGAGCTCCGTCTGATATCTCCATCCATTTCTTTAGGTACGAGAGAATAATGATTTCCAGTTAAAGTACGAGATCGTGGTGAGCTCCCACTGAGACCTCATCCCTTGTAATAAAGGAAAGTTTTGTTATGAATCTTCTGAGAGTTTCCTCTATCCTGCTTAGGTACATTAGCTAGGTTAGTTTCTTCTGAGATCTGTTTCCATTTTCCCTGGTATGGGGCCGTATGGTGAGCTTCTATGAGTTCTCCCTCCATTTTCTTTGGCAAGGGAGCGTTGGGATCTGCGTCTGAAACTCATACTATATATGTAAGGTTTTACACTTAATAACATACTTTTCCTTTGCAATCAAATTAATTATCCATTATGTATGACTTAATCCTTATTTAAAACGTTAACAGTTAGTAGGGAATTGATTTACAGTGAGTTAAATTTACTAAACATATTATTTTTTCCACGAAAGAGAGTTGTCTCTGTAAAGTAAAATGGAAGGTTTAGTGTATATTTATTAACACCAAAGTGTAATACTATGTTTAAATTATAATAATAAGTTTTCCTATTATTACTATGCATATTTACTATGATCATCAAATAGTAGTTTAATGATAAACCCAGCCTAACTTGCCAACTAATACCAACTAAATACCATTGTTGCTTTCGTAAATGTAAAAACAAATAGGTTTTGCAAGTATGGCTTGGCACAAGGGAAATTACCGAGGCTTGGACGAAGCATGTCTGTCGTAATCATGATATACTTTCACTCTTACACTTTCAAAATACGATATTATACTCTTTTATAAACGAAGGTTGACTTTCAATTAGTTTCCATTTTTAGAGTTAAATTAAAGAAACGCCACATATATTCTTTGTTACAATTTTAATTTACTGTTTTAAATAAATTACATAATTTGGTTTATAAGTTCTGTTCAACAATGTCATACTAATTTATGTTTACGATTTATTCTAGTGGTAAGACTTTTTCTGATTATCATGTTTAAACTTGTATAAGTAAACCAACACTAAATGTGGTCTAAAATTTCCTCTAAATTCATACCTAAACTCGTTTTAATTTACTTATTAGTTTTTTGTCATTCACAAACTAAAAATACAAAGACGATCTCTGTTTGTCATTTAACTGAACAAGAATAGCATTTATTCACTAAGTGTGTTTCTAGAATGTACTTATGAAATTTAAATCAAACAATTAAATCGTAACTGGTACGAATCCATTATTTAATAGTTCGCGTTAAACTTAAGTGTCTTAATAAAATGTTTAATGGCCGAGAAAATGAGATAACACAAGCATTCAATTGTGTATTAACCGTAGAGGCTTGTAAGGTCGTAACTTTGAAGAACAATGTTTATACATCTTGAAAACTTTGTAATAAAATTTTAAATAGATTAATTTTGTTTAATAATTTATTGGTTATTATTCCTTATGGGATTTCCCTTTTTATAAATAAATATTCGAAATTTTATTTTAAATGCTGCATTTTTGGTAACCGTACTTTATATTATATTTATGTCTAAGTAAAAAATTAAATAACTTAGCATTTACTGCATGCACCCATTACATAATATTTGTTATCGGTACACCTACGGTAAACTCAGATCAATTTTAAAAATTTAAATAAAAAGAACTTTTTAATTGGTAAATTATGCGAGTCTATTGGCTTGGAGTTTTTAACTGGTTGACCGGTGTCATTTTAAAAAGATAGAACACTACACTTCTTGAGCTTTAAAAAATGAATATGGCTTTTGTATTGAACATCTATACACCTTTTCGGCGATACTTTCTTTTTTTAATATCAGCTTAGATATACTAATGTTACTTTGCGCGTCTATTATGTCAGTGTCAAGGACAGAAGCAACAAATGTTTAGAGAGAAGTTT
>JAGFPH010003913.1:44586-56856 GCA_018207615.1 Philaenus spumarius | reverse complement strand
CCATACTTCAAATAGGTGTAATAATAAGTGTAATATAAATATTAAAACTCAAACTTTAATAGTTGGAATCATTCATATCAGACAATAATATAATGTTAACATCAATATAATACCTACATTCACAGTTCTACAGGCCTTTGTAGCATTTGCTTAGTTTACTGCTTTGCCTTCGGTATGGAACTCTTGTCCAGATCTTTCTTCCCACTATCTTGATTTCTCCTTCTTCATACTATCACTAGTGCTTTCTAATTAGCCTTATTTCTTGAACAAGTTTTATTGAAAGCTTTACATGATTCATTAATTTTACAGGAAAAAAACAACTAATCTGGCTTAATTTTCAAAGTAATCAATAGCTTCCGACTTGGAATATAATTTAGTTAGTAATTTCGTAGGTTTATATTTTACTTACACACTCTACTGTAAACCATTGCTTATTACCTTCAATTCAAATATACTTAAGGCATTTAAACTATAGAATATTACAGGCTATTTCTATGTATGGGTTATATATTTTTCGTACATCAAAGATGGAGGTTACATCAGATTAAAGTTGCAATAGTACTCTCTGATTTAAATCATAAATATTTTGTTAATAGTTTATACATTTTTTTTTTAAGTTATACATCAGTTATAATTTATAAGATATAATATTGTGCTCTCATTCCCAAGACCTAACCGCCTACAACTAAATTCATATAGTATCTCCCTCGACCCATCACCATATATTTTGTTTTCTGTTTTATTTATTTTGTATTATCCTAGTAAGTCAAATTGAAAACTGCTTACCGTAATATATTACGTAATATAACGAATTAAAATCATCAAAAAATTTTGATAATACTGGTTCCAACATATATATAGGTAAACAGCAAGTTAAAACTAAACTATACATACAAACAATATTCAACAATAATATAAATATGAAAATAGGATACAAAAATGATTAAGATATGATAATGCCAGAACAGTATGAATAATAGAATAACTAACATTACATTTAAGCATAATTAATTGAGTTCATTCACATATTTACAACGCAATACGAAATTATGTATCACGAATATTTAGTAATAGTGTATTATTTAGGCAATGCCATGTGTCATAACTACCTAGATCTACTAATCAAAATGGAATTTTGACTGCGAAGCTTTTAAAAATTTACTGTACAAACTCTTAATTAGCAATTATTAAAAACGTCGCTTAGATAAATGCAACATGCAAACACCAAGCTAATCAAAACGAAAGACAATTTTTTTCTTGGAATATAACGGCGAACAATTCGGACACTCGGAGACATTTCATTCATTAAATCTCCTTTAATACCAAATTCTAATTTATTTAATTAAATGTATTATATTATCAAGCAATATTTGAACTTACTTTTTAAATACACTTAACTGTACAGATTTACTTATAAAATAAATAAATGTGATACAAACTACAAATGTAGATTATTAAAGTTGTGAACTATGAAATTCAGGTCATAATAGTTTAGAGAAACCTTAATATTTATTTATTTAACATAACACTTTTCGTGTTCACAAATTCATAATTGCTTTGTAAATGTTCCTTACTTTTAACCCCGGCTATGGTGGCACTACGGCTATTAATTGTATACTCATCCATGAATTCTCAACAAAAGTATTATACATCACGAAGCTTTCATCTCCTCACGCAATGCTTATCGAGAACATCCATCATTGTTTGCCGTCTTGCTATAGATTCTGTTGGATGTTTCATTTATAACTCTTCCGGAGTTTTAAGAAATTCCTAAGAGATGCAGTTACTTATAATCAGCATAGATACTGATATTTCTGTTTTCAGTTTTTATCAATACTCATTCAGAGTGGAATATTTTAAGTGTATCACCCTCATTGTTAATAGCTCTTATTTCATATGGATGGCACTTTATTAATGTTGCTTCGCTCTAAAACCTGATGAGAAGGTATTTGACTGCATTATTTGTTTTTATACTTAAACAATTTCTAAGCAAATTTAATCAAATGTTTTAAGTTTTTATTATACAGTGTGTAAAAATTATTAATGACACCAACAATTTAAGATTTGGTAAATTGCTTACAGTATACAGGTTGGTAAACAAATTATGGACATTTGTTTAATATTTCTTGAACTGGTTTATATAGAAAGATGTACGATGCAATCTACTTATATAAAGCTAGACGGTAACACTGATTCTCCGCCAAACAATCCTTCAAATTTCCCATGTTAATCTTATGGAGATAATGTTTAATGAGTTTGAGTCAGCTGCCAAATAAAACAGCTGATTTGTGCTCGGTCACCTACTGTATGTACAAACGAACCAAAAATTAACGAGATTCTTTAGCGAATTTTACATCTGCGAGCGAAGCGTCCAGGGGCAGAGCCCCTAGTAATTAAATATGCTCTTAACTTCAGCTATTAACTCTCATTGTTTAATAGCTAGTTATCAAACAAATAAAACTGTATTAATGCTGTTGCTCTATGAAACCTAAAGACATATTATTGGTCTGCTTTTTTTTTGTTTTTATTTTTTTTTTTTTTCAATACTTAAACAAATTTCATCAAAGGTTACAAAGTATAAAAGGTATACACCATAAAGATTGTAAAAAATTATAATTGCCATCAAACATTTGAGCTTTGTTAATAATAAAAAAAGTTTTAAACTACATCTTTATTAATTCTGTGTTTATTGCGCTCACACAAAAGTTAGTTAGAATAAATTGACTTTAATAATATTATAATGTGACTGATATACTGTTATCCAACATTACCTGGATTAAAAATCAGTCGACCATAGTTACACAAAATATATAACTTAAAATTAAAACATAATATATCCATAGAACGTTGAAATTTATAATTTGATCTAGCAAGTTTAACTAGGAGAAAACTATGCAATTACTGCCCGTGATCCCATATTATACATAAGTTAGTAAAAATAATAAAAACATGTTTAATATTTCATGAACTGGTTTGTATAGAAATATGTACTATTCCATAAATTGTGCACTTACTTTAGCTATAAACAGGGTGATAGAAAGTTTAGTAAGATGTACTGGATGTTCTAAAAACTAAGAACACATATTTTTCTCGACACTATACCCACTATACCAAATGGACAGAATTTTATTTATTTTTAAAAACAAGAAAATCGTTTTGTTTTAAATAACAAAATTTCGTTAATCGTAGTTTGCAGGTTTAAGTGACCAGTCATTTATTTTTTAATTATTGTGATGTTAAGGTGAATTTAAAATTAATATAATGCACATAATGTGCTAACACGAAAAGCAAGCCAATATTAATTTGTCCACAAGTTTGTACTTTTTACCACCATCAGTCTATAACTGTAACACATTATTTATCTAAATCGATATTCTTAACTAATTTCAGTACTGCTACTGTAAGACATTCGTTATAAAAATACATGCAATCACGAACTTGTTTATACTTTTGATTTACATCATTTATTTTTAATATTTTTACAGGGTCTCTAAAAATTCACCCGCACTTAGTTTTAACGAGTCTCTGACAGTTTATGTAACGAACGTTATTAAATTACAGATTTCCAAATTTATTTAACATTCAATTAAGCATTATTTTGTAAGACAACTATAGTAGGTAGACGGATTCAGTTCCCGGACTCTTACTGTAAATATTTTCTCGTTGGCCTGTGGTTTAACGCTGAGAATAAACGGCGTTTTATTTTAAATTTTATTGTTTAATAAATTATTTACTTTGTGCTATTAATAAGAAATGACGGTGGCATGCATTTTAAAGTAAAATATTATAGTAACAATAACAAAATGTTTAGGCATAAGCAGCTAATCAAAACTGAAATCGCCAGTTAACGTTGTTCGTTGTTCTTATAGTTTCAAATTGACAATAATATTAAAAAAAAAATTAACGTTACAAATTTTTTAATTTTTACTTTCTCCACCCTATACGTAGTATATGGAGAAAGCATTGTTTTCGTAAAAATGTTCGAACTTGAATTTTCAGTTGAATTATCTGTTTTGGTGCTCCCAGAACCCCAAAAAATGGTTTAGTGCAATTATCTGTGTTGGTGCTCCCTGAACCCAAAAATATTTTTAGTGGAATTTTTTGTTTTGGTGCTCCCTGAACCCAAAAAAGTGTTTTAGAGTGGTGTCTGTCTGTTAGTCTGTCAGTATGTATACACGACCACAGAGGACACTATTGGTCCGATTTTCATGAAATTTGTATGTAGGTACTAAACCCTAATATCTCCAGGCGTTTTTTTCATTTCTTGGATTTTTTATTTTTAAGGGTGATTTACCCCTAAAAACCCATAAAAAACGACAAAAATGCTAATTTCTCAAAAACGGCTCTAACGATTTTGATCAAATTTTCAGTATTTATAGTGCTTAAGATGCCAAACAAAATGACACCATCCGCTTTTATCAAAACTTCGGCTTTTTATAATTATGGGGAAATGTTTAAAAATAAACAAGTTTATGTTGTCAATCTAGCATCGCGGCGGCGGCCGCACGGGGTAGCACCATAGGACAATAATTTTTTTATACGATTGACGTAGGTAGAATATTATTTTTTTGTTTTGTTCTAAAAAGTAATAAATAAAATGATTGAAAACAATATTATTTTGACTACAGTAAGTTGGGAGAAAGTTTGTGTCAGTTAACTGATACCGTTTATTTTTTTTAAGGTGTCTATAGTACCACTCCAACCCGTTGTGTACAGTGGTAGGTAAAATAGCTGTATATGGTCTTCGGTCTCAATAACTTAATCTGGTTTTAGGTTATACCTTGCCTACACCAATTTGAATAGTCAATTTTAATCCTATTGACTTGATCGTCCAAGAATCCTTTAAGAAACTAAGTTTATTTTAAATACTGTCTTTCGGTTATGACAGTTAGTCTAGGGGGGGGGGGGGGGGGGGGTTAGAATAAATAACATGTAAATAGATATCCGGTAACCCCAGGATCGATCATAGGCAACCTGCGTTGAAGATATCGTGTACAGTGTTTTGCAAATTATTTAATCACGAAATGTCTGTAAAACGTATCCACACGACATTGTTAAGAGTTATAAATCATTTGTATCGTTGAATAAAGTTATCCATATCTAAAATAATATTTACTAATAAAATTAAATTTTAAATAATTACTTAGCAATTAATATAATTGCAATAATTCGACTTTTAGATCTGCTTTTCAGTCTATTTAAAGCGAATCATCATACCTTGCATAATAATTAGTTTTGATAAATATTTTCAAATTCAATATTGTATGTAAAATTTGATGTAGATCGGAGGAGTCGGGTGATGCTATAGTTTAGCACTATTTAGCATATATCTGTAGTAACTAGATAACCAACACATAGTGGATTAGTTCAAATCAGTTACAGGTTCAACTTTAGCAGATTTGAATACTCGGTAATTCCAATTATTTGCACACGGCTGCACTTTAACATAAAGTTTGTTTAGGTAGTCATTTTCAAATAAAGAATATCAAACAAGATTTAGATATCTCAGCATATAAATATCTCCACATATATCACAACTCCTAATTGCCAGGAACTGTATAATTAATTAGTCGGGACAAGGCTGTAAAGATTCTCCGCACTGTTAAACGACCAAAACTTGTTAATTGGTGAACTTTGAAATTTAAGTCGTAAATTACACTGAAATTCGAGAAAACATAGAGATATTGGAAATAATTCGGGCAATATGTAATAAAAAGATAATTTCACGATTTAATCACAGAGTTATTATTTACTTTTTTACTGACAATATTACAGAATGTAATTTTCAAGTTTACTAATTTTCCAGTTAAGTTTAAATTATGATATACTGGTTGGTTCCCGAAACATTGTCTATTTGTAAGAAATATATAAATAGGATGCTTTGTCTTGACTGATTGACTTACATAGAATCAAAGTAAAGCAAAAACTACTGAGGATGCAAATACGACAATTTAAAGTTATATTTGTATGGTGTCATAGACGAATACAAAGACAGCATTTAGCAAAACTTGTATTTTAAGCTAAAATATATTGAAAATTCTAATAAAACCTTAGCAACATATGTTTGTTTATATTATTTAACTTAGAAACCAACTTATTATTTACAATATTTAAATATTTAGAACCAGGTTATTAATCTTCACTGATTTTTTAGGTTAGATTAACAAACTAAAAGCAAACACAGCAAACAACAACTAAACATTTCTGTATTATAATTAATTTAATTCATATATGTGTTGTTACATATTATACATAAAACTGCTAGTTGGGTAAAAAACTTTAAACAATTTTAGGTTAGGCGTTTATTTGCAAACGATTTAAAAAAAATTTAGAATCAGGTAATTGTTCTTTACAACTAACAGATATTTTTTTTTGATTAGGTAAAAGCAAACAAAAGGATTACTGTATTATTAATCAAACATTATGGTGTTACATATTATATTGTTTCCTTCAGATGATAATATATTTTAAAAAATTGGAAATGTAGATTATTATTAATGGTCAAACTACAACCCATCTTGAAAATTCAAATTAATGTTGATAGTATTATTAATTTCGATATCTATCTTACATTATCTATGTATTAAAGGTTTGGATATTAGCTTCTTCATGGTTTGCAGCCGGGGTTAGTGAGCGTAGCGAATAGCAGACTGAAGCACAAACTAACCACACTCACTGAACCACGCCTCTCCTTTTTAAACACTTTTTATCACACTAACCTAATATTACTGAAACATTTAAAAGCTGAAAGTTACTAATTCTATTAGAAACTTCAAAATTGGCATAAGTTTAACTTTGTAAAGGTTAGTTTATCAATTCCCAACCATGACTGAAAGTCGTGAATGTTCTTCTACCTCTAAATCCTTCTCCTAAAATGCATTTCGCTGAACAATACAAGCAATTAATGTAATTACTGTTTGAGTGGTATAAATTAATGCCAGAGATAAAAGCTTCGCTACAAATGTGGAATAAAGTCCGCTACAGCTTCTTTTGTTTAACGCAAGAGGAAAAGTATAATAAGCTTTGATTTAAATACAGAACAATACATAACACGGAATTACGAATACAGAAAAGACAACATGTTTTACATTTAGTTTCAATTATGTTGCATGGATTCGTTACCTCGCAAGATAAATTAATGTTTAAATATTTTTCCTTCGTTTGATTATACCTGTAGTCGTTGTGGTAGAACATTATAATTGTATTTCAAAATGTATATAGTATATATAGAACTGACAAAGATTCCACAACTAGAAAAAAACAAGCAGATATTTTATCTGTTGAATCTCCAGAATGGGTTTTGATTCCGTGGAGGGATATGAAACTAAACTTAATGAATTATACTCACTTAGCTGGCTGTCACTCCCTCGACACCGGGCGGTTGTTGTTCTAACTCCAGACTGTCAACTCGTTTGCCTTCAGGTGTGTGTTTGTGTTTTCTGTGTTCGTCATACTGTGTTTTATGACTTCTCAGTTTCTCATCTTAAATATACTACCTATATGTTAAAGATTAGTGTTATATTTAAGTTTTATATTTTAACATAGGATTGAATCTCTAAATCTATATTTCCTTAGATCTTAGTCATTGATAACGTGAGTTTACTCGTATTCCCGAAATGTCATGTTTTGATTTTAAATGATAAATATGGCTAATGTCCGAATAAAAAAATAAAATAAATAAAAAAGGAGTGATGTGTAAAATAAAATAACAAATGGCAAATAAACATGCAAAGTATAAAATATGCAAGAATTCCACACTGCAAACTTATGCAAAAGTTGTACCAAAATAATATTAATATACCACACTAAACAATAAAAATACCCACGACATAAATAATTAATGCATTGGATATGTCGAACAGTGTTATAATACAACACTTAAATTAATGAAAATAAAATTTTACCAGATGTTTACAAATGTGTATGCACTTTAGTTTAATTGTAAAGTATTTAGGTTCCTATAAAATTAGTGTTTTTAGTTTAGTTTTTTATTTGCAATTGCTGTACTTTAAGAAATAAACAGATATTGAATTTTAATTAATATTTTCAGAAATATATATTTTTTTAAATATACAATACATATACAAAAATTGTTTGTGTATTCTTAATAATACCAAGTATTCGATATCTTTAACGAGAGTAGGGTATAATATTCTATCATAAGTTAACCAATAAAATTCACTGATAATTAATTTAAATTTTTTTAAATTTTATATACGTGAAAAAGCATTAGTTTTAAAACTATGTAAAATTATAATGGAAACAATTAATTGTTTGTGACAGACTGCTTAGTAATCTTATACAGGTTATATTGTTGTTCCTTCTAAGGTACTGGAGTCTAATTTACCTAAACACAATAGTGGATACTTTGTTTATTTCGTAAAAGTTGTGTATTGTATTTTCTTAATACAACCAAACAAACCTTCTTAATTCAGCAACTTTAATACAAATATGTTGTAATTTAGAAATAAATTATTATTTGTTTCTAAAGTGTAAATTTGTATTTATTTTTAATATTAAGGTTCCCCTTGACATCCGTTGATGATTACCAACTTATTCATAAAGCTTTACTCATTAAAACTGAAAGAGTCTGGTTTAAATCAAATTTATTAGTAAAATTATTGGTGTTAAAGTAACAAGTATAAATATTTTGAAAGGAAACTAACAAGAATAACCTTCACAAATATTTCATAAATCTACTGTTGAGAGTTAAGATAGGCCTAAAAAATAAATAAAACATATTGTAAAGAATGCATTTATATTTTAACTGAATTACAAAAATCAGGTTGTAATGGGCCGGACATATATTTAGAAACTAACAAAGAGCTCAAGAAAGACTGTTGGAGGTCTGAATTTGTACTAGGGGAATGGGTAATTTCTCATTGAATCTGGAAGAATTTGATAGAATTGTAACGAGATTCTTCAGTGTTGTGTGAAAGAAACTGAAACCAAGCACCTGAGAAAGATTATTAAGGATACCAAAAGGGATCAAGGGTTTAAAGGGATAAAAAAAACCGAGGAATAATTACACTGGATATGGTCTCAATAAAAAATTACTAGTATTATTTCTTATACTCTTTATAATTTGTATTACTTAAACATATATTTATAAACAAAAACCTTGACTCCTCTGACTCCTACGTCTTTAAAAAATCAATTGGTTAGAGCAGCACATGGAGTAT
Organism: Philaenus spumarius; assembly: GCA_018207615.1. Lineage (NCBI taxonomy): Eukaryota > Metazoa > Arthropoda > Insecta > Hemiptera > Aphrophoridae > Philaenus > Philaenus spumarius. Next base: position 47,674 of record JAGFPH010003913.1, on the reverse strand, counting down.
TAGGCAATAATTTGAGGCACTACAGTCACACTAGATAGTAGTTAAAATCTTTATGGTAAAAAGTAAAGTAAGTTTTGTTCTATCAAATTCGGAAAAAAAAAAACAAATATGAGTTTTCCTATAACACTTTAGGGGTTGAAAATTAACAATTTAAAGTTTATCTCTGAAATATTCAAACACTAGTGGACCCAGCAATGCTTCGCTATTGCTTGATTCAATTTAAAGTATTACATTACATTGACTTAAGTAATCGAATTGCAAAATATATTGTTTTATGCCACTTAAGAATATACTACACAAATTTAGATTTATAGTTTGTAAACCTTTATATATAATACAGTAAAAATTTTGTTTGCTTTTACCTAATCTAAAACTGATATTTGTGAAGAATTGTTAATTGATCAAAATTAGCCCAATTGGTTGCCAATAAACGTTTTTTGGTTCATTGTAAGCCTAACCTAAAATTACGTTCAGTTTTTGATCCAAATAGTTGTTTTGTATAATATAATATGTAACAATCAATGTTTAAATTGAATTAAAATATAGTAAGCATTTTTAGTGGATTTTTGTTTTTGTTTGCTTTAAAATTGTCAATATAACCTAAAAAAACCTGTTAGTTTTGAATAATAATAAACTAAATATAAAATAATATGCTGATTAAAGTTGCTATGGTAACGAATGTAAACGAACATGTGTTACTAAGCATTTTATTGGAACAGCTGTTTCCCGAGTTATGGTCTTGAGTTCATGGAACAAAAGATTTTTGAGACCGAATTTTGCGTTTTCGGTCAAATATTGTAACAATTACTGCAGTTACAGCACTGGGACCTATTTTATTAAATTTATATGCTCATTTTACGTAAATTAAATTAAATTTTACACCTTAATTAACGCCCTGCATATTTCAATAGGGATTAATTTCTGTGAGTAATTTGAAACACGGGTGGAATCTTTCGCTAGATGTAACTCTCTAACGAAGCATTTCCAGACCTATGAATAAATAAACTTTTTCCGTTATTTTTGCTAGTGGAATCAGCTCAGAAAGTGCTTGGAACATTTTGCAAATAACTCATTATTTTAGCTCAAAATAACTTACAAAATATTTTGTTTCTGGAGTAAATTCTGGGTATTGTTGACAACTACCAATAAATACATTTTTTCTTTTTTTCTTGTAAATATCTCTTTTGTCTTTTGAGCTACAGACAAAATAAAAAAAAACCGTTGAGTTTTTCATTACAAAAGTAAACTTTTTTGTCTTTTGTGATTTTTTTGTAAAGTTATCGGTTTTTGAGATATTTGACAATAAAAATTATAAACGGCCGACATTTTGAAAATATTTAAAATATTGTTCTAATTTTTCGTACAGTGATAAAAGGTTACGAAACAAATAGGTGTACAGAGTTTGAGCTCAATATCTTTTCTACTTCTAAAAATATTAAGTATTTTATAAAAAACACATACAGACGGACAGACCGAAAACGAAATGAGATAGGACACATGTTATATTACATTTTTTGTTTCTTTTGACACACTGAATAACGTGATAAAGTTTGTTCATATGGTTGCAAGACACCCTTTATATTAGGCCTTTGTATTAGGCTTTGTATTTTGATGTGTCAGTGAGTGAATAAATATAGTGAGAATAAAACTACACTAGAATATAATAATAATTGTTACTATAGGCTGATTATTTTTACTTAAGTTAAGCTAAAAGTAGTTCATACAGTTAAACGGCTGTCGTATGGCATAAGTAAAGGTACAGTCACTTTAACTCCGGTTTATTACACCAAAGTTCTACATTTTACAACACCTGTGTGTAAGTTTATGACCTAAGTAGTTGCACTTCAAACAATTTGTGACCTAATAATAGATAATGGGACAGTCGTTTCAACTCCCAAAGGTCTAGTATTCTTGTTACCTAGTTGTCTGCTTTACTTATTCACGATTTCCCTTGACTTCTGTGTCTGGGAGTAAAGATGGCAGCCTTAAACCAGCAGTGCAGTTATGTTAATAATTTAAAAATCATTGTTTTTATCTTAGGCATATAACATCTTAGGTACATATTTTGATTTAATTAAGGTTATTTTGTATGATCGAGTAAATATGTTCCTCGTTTATTATATCGCGTGGTAAAATATATACTAAATGATATATGCACGCTGTTGAGGAGTCTGATATATATAAAGCGTCCAAATCAATAGATTCAAATTGCGAAAACCATTTATCGAACAATCAGCTGAATTCGACTCTAATACCTTATATGACACGGCGAAAAGAGTTCAAGAAACCCGTGGAAAGAACAAGTTACATATTATATTTGGTCTACACCATATAGAGGAAGTAATAACGTAGGTGTATTCTATCTAGAATTTTCAAAAAGGTAAATGTTTTGACTGATAAATAGATACTATGACAACTTAAAGTAATATATTCGTTATAAAAATTCTTCAATTAAAATTAACTTACTAACATTATTTTTTATTTATGTAATGGATTCTCTACTGAAAAGTTATTTTCATGTTTTAAACACATCCAATGTAAATTAATTGAGCTTTATATCTGCATTTCATTTAAGTATACCTTGGTTTAGAATATGGATTATACATTTTAAAATGCTTCTTTGGGGGCATCAAGACTTTATATTAAGATATGTTTACAGAATTTAAGTAGAAATTGTTTCAAACATTTTTGGATATTCGCATAGTGTGCGATTTTATAAAATCTTAGATTGCAATATTGTAAACTTAGAAGTAACACTTACTCAAAGACAAAGTTTTGTATTTAGTTTTCAGTTAGATGTTTTTTTTTTTTTTCTGATTGTATAGAGTAGGCTCAGTTATGGTATTAACTTATACAGAGTAACAGACTACTCCTGCGTCATATATAGTGAGCAAAAGATTGGGTATAAAATCATTGCGTGTCAATTAAAATCCAACTATGTCTTACACGATGAATATAAGTAAAATATTTGTTTTACAATGAAACTCCACAAAAAGAGATATTTTATAGTGTTTAATTGCTTTTTCTAGAAATTTCTTTTTTTTTTCTTCGGCTGTTAAATAGATAGGTTCCAATAAATTAAATAGAG
>JAGFPH010003913.1:28652-44486 GCA_018207615.1 Philaenus spumarius | reverse complement strand
AAGTTTTGGTGAAATATATAAATTTAAAACATGTATTTTCGTATCGCGAGTCTACAATTTATATTTAAATTAAATTTTGTTGATAGAATTTTGATTATTATTATTTTTAAACTTGAATTTAATTATATTTTTTGAAATCCTAGTACTTTTCTATACAAACAAACTATCTTACTTAAGTACTTAACATTTAAAGTTCTTTCAGACATCTTTGAAAAGACTTGCACATTTCGATTATTATTGATTTACGGTGTAACTTCATAAGGGATAATTTATTTTAAGAAATAATCGATGACATGAAATTTACCAACTACACAAAACTAAATATGTCTATGAAGAATTATACTCTTGTGTAGTCCTCTGTCATAGCTCAACGGCTATGGTACTTGCCTCATAAGCAAGACGTCCCGGGTTCAAACCCCGCGGGGGACCATAAAATATAAAAAAAACCCAAAAAAAAACATGCTCATTAGGCGAAAGGCCAAAGGGGGAAGGGAAAACAAAGAAAAAAAAAAAAAAAAAAAAAAAAAAAATATACTCTTGTGTATACTTTATTGGTAATTCCATTTTTAAATATTAAGTTTGAAGACTATGCAGGGCGTACATGGCGTGTAGACCGACAACAGAAATGCTGTCTTAAAAACGGATTCTTTCAAATTACAAAGTTTGTTCAGAGAACAATTAATTGCATTTTTCTTCTTAGTTTCAAACCATTGTTAGTTCACCGTACGAATCGTAATTTAAACTTTTGTTATTACACTTCGTCCAAGTTCTGCTATGTGACATTCAAGCTAAGCCAATGTACAAGCTCCTTTGAAAATGTTAGTTCCCTTAATGGCTAAATAGTTTATATAAATAACTCTTCAGATAACCAGACTATTTCGTACTTGCAAGTTGTATAGAATTCATATTACAGAGTTATTAATTCTTACTCATTCTAAAGTCTTAATAGAAAAATGATAGTTTGGTAAACTGTATCATTCAGATTAGCCCTAGATTACTTATGTAAACATTTTGCCAAGGGATTGCTTATGTATCGTAAATTTGACTACCAACAAATATTTACTTTTTTTAATGTACTAAAATAATTTTATAATTCTTTTTTAAATTGTAATAATTGTATTTTTTAAATTATAATAATTGTATTTTTTAAATTGTATTTTTTATATATTTTTTAAACACACACTTATGAAATACTAGAGTTGTAGGCTACTACATTTTTTTAGTAAAATTCAAAATTGTTTTCTTTTCTATGGGTTCGGTGGATTAATTAAAAAGTTACTCTGCCACTTATCGTCAAATTTACTGAGAAACTGAGCAAAACTGACATCTGTGGTTGGAGGAGGGAAGGAACTGAAATGGGGGTTAAGAACAAGCACCTATTGTGTAGGATACTGCGGTTTTGCAAATGGTGTATCGTAAATTTTGACATAAGTAATCTAAGGTTAGGATTTATAATCAATTAGTATTATTACAAATACATTATATCAAACATATTTCAGAATAAGAGTTATATAAGACTTTTTTATGTCAATTAAGCCTACTTTCAAAAATACTTTGAATTGGTTGTAATAAATTGTTGGATTTGACAATGGTTTAACTAGAAGTTTTATAAAAACTAAACTTTTTTAAACGGCGTGATGAATGTTATTGTTGTACGGCAAACTATTTACGTAAAATATCTGGGTATTTTTTTATAATAGAGTAAACTAAATTGGAAAACTCTTATTTCACACCGGCAGAGTAAATTAAATACTATTCTTAGATTATGTTTATGTTTAAAATATGTTAGTCATAAGATTATTTTACGTTGTAATGTATGTTGCTTTATTTGACAATAGAAATGAATACGGAATTGTTTTGTGTGTTGGTAGGCCTGCTTGTGATATGAATGTAAACACAGTTTCTAAAGCCTTAACTTGTTTCGGGCATTAGCCTATGCTTTTAAATCACATTTCTTTAATCTAGGACATTTTTATTTCACATCAGATCCTCACACCTTGTCTTTGTTCGGCTCTTCTCTTGATCTAGTTTCTTTGAACTCAGAACAGAAGGTATCTTTTGCTCAAAAAGAGTCTAGCGTTCTACTTTTCTGAGTAACTTTCAAATCATAGTGACAGAAGACACTTGAATGTCCGTATTTCTTTTCAAATTCTTATTAGACAACTCTATAATATTATTCCCAAAAGCTTTTCATTGACAAGTACGTATACAATATTTTGAAATATACGTGAATGTAAATCAATGGTCCTTACGCTGCATCCACAATTTAAGAGAATATAAGTTCGTCAATAGCTAACCAAACATATATTTAACATTATAGCGTGTTGCCTCCAGAAACTGTTATTGAATAATAAAATTAGGTTACATGCCATATATATGTCCTTATATAAGGTAAATTTTAATTTAGGACTGATATTGTTAAGATGATTGTTTAACAAACTTAATTGTCGACTGTTGCCTTTATAAAATAAAATTGTGTCGTCGACATATCTCCGGTAGAACAATATTTTATCTGCATGTCTGTTATTTGGTGAAAAAATATGTGTATTTTCAAATGGTTTAAATAAACTTCAGCCAGTGTGCTTCGACAAGGGGAACCCATTGCGAGTCCTTCCTCTTGAATGTAATAATTGTTTTTGAAATGAAAGTAATTATGTTGGAGGAATTACACCTTTGAGGAATTACATATATATAATGCTTTTAAGTATGATAGGGATAAGCTCAACGATAAGCTCAAGTATTGTTCTAACGTATTGTCTAACATCATTGAACGTATCAATACACACAAATGCGGCAAACCGATAAGTTTATTTCTACAAGCGGCCAAACGGAGGTAGGTTGACAAGAAGTTCCGCATTACAGTTATTCGAGTCACGTCCGTTGGCCAACGATGTACATATGTTTTCATCACGTGTTTATTTATTTGAGTGTTATGTGTTGTGTAGTGTTATGTTAAGTGTGACCATGACAAGTTCTGTTTAATGTGTGTTTTTACTTGACTTGATAATGGAGACATGAACTCCGAAATCGATAATCCCTTCACATAAGGACTGAATTTAGGACAGTAGACGGACATATATAAGGTATGTAACCTAATTGTATTATATATTTAACTACTTACAACACATAAACAAAACATATACGCATACTCAAACATACACAGCATTATTTTTGTTTTCAGTTTTACTTCAGACGTACATTTTTATTGCAGGAAATGCTTTACAGATTTTATGGAAACTATTAAAAAAGAATTACAAACTTGAAATACTCTACAAAATTAGAAATTGTTTTAAAATACTTTACTTTATTTGGTGTGTATTTTATTTTGCAACTTTTGTGACTTTTTATTATTTTTGTTTGTATCAAGTCAAATTATAGTTATTCGTTCGTAATTAGTTTTAAGTTTATAGTTCTTCTGTGTCTTATAATAAATAATTTAATTATTTGAAAAATTGTTTCTAGTTTCAAACATTTTTAGTTGTAGCTGAAATATTTCTCTCCATTATATAAAAAAGCATTTCTACTTCTTCTTCTAATAATTATAAAGTAATAAGAATGGCTACTATCTAGCGGAACCACTGCCAAGGGAAAAGGCTTGGAAAAATTAGCGGAGAAAGAAGACCCTGTTGAGTCAGTAAGAAGAAAAATAAATCTCTCTATTATATAAAAACGTTTTTCTACTTCTTCTTTTCATAATTATAAAGTCATAAGAATAGATTAAATACGTGTATTGGGTAGTGCAGACATATTGCATAACTTCCAGGCTCACAAATTCATGAAGTCGAATTCTAGTCAAAAAAATAAACCTGAACGTGGCCCCGTAGGTGATTGTAGGTGGGGTGGTGTTTGGCGATCTGAGCGCGTAGGGGGCAAAGCCCCCTAGTGGTAGTAAAAATAATTTAAATTCGTTATTATTATGTTAGGGTTTGCTGGTTTTATGTATGTCCCATGATGTACCAGACGGTAATTGAAAATTTTCCTAAACACATAATAAATAAAATGATGGTTTTGACATTATGGCTACTTTATAACTACTAAATATTAGCTTAACTTTAAATTACAAATTTAGGACTTATAAATTGTTTATTTTATTTGAAATTTAATTATTCATGCTTGTTAGCATGTTATTTTAGCAAAGGTACCAAAATTTAAGCGGCGTTTGACATTCGTATATTTGTTTCTGTTATATTGCCTTGTTATATATCTTGAGAATACAATTTAAACAGGCACATTATGTATAGTGTGTGCACAAGCAATTATAGAAAAATGTTGAATTTGTTCACAGTAATACACTATAATAATTTCAAAAAACTATTATTTTATATAGTTTCTCTATGTGTTTGTTTATTTTACCATGGGATGACACTGACGACGACTGCCCAATTCTGTTCTTCTGTTCTGTCAATTCTGTTGTGTGAACAAATAAACACTGTTTTTATGAAATTAAAGAAATGGCGATTCTAATATTATAATTTTACACATAATTGATTTCCAGTGCTAAATTCTTTTTGTTTACTAATATATTTTTTATATAATGTCCAGTTAGATGAAACGTTTGTCCCAACAAATCTATTTCAAGTTATTGTAGAATTTTCAAAGTATTAGACATACAATTATCAAATAACAGGAAATTTCTATAAGTATTTTACAAAAAGCGTCGTTCAGCTTCCAATTAGTGAATCTTTAATTTTAATAAATATATTTTAGTGAATTCATTCAATTGAACTATTGACACTAACATGGATTTAGTACAAATCATGCTCGTGTATGATGTAGGCATGCTCTTTATATTCTTAACTATGGATGAATCTCAGAAAGCATTATACATAATTTACAATACAGATACTAGTTTAACAACTGACCATTGGGATTAGCTGCTTGGTAAATTTCCAATGTTACATTATAGGCTATCTCATGTAAGTGTAAAAACAAATTAAAGAACAATTTTTTTTCAAATAAATTAAAAGTATTTTTAATAACTTTTCTTATTTCTTTTGTTATTAAGGAAGCTTTATATTGGCAATTTAGACAAAACTATACTGTACTATTTTGTCCTTTTCTTCAATCCGTATTGTTTTATCCTTATACTTCTACATATACAGGGTGTAAAATAAACACTTTCAGGACTTTGGGGTATAATTCCTCATACAGAAAAGTTCATATGAATATGGGCCAAAAAAAATACGTTTTCCAGATGTACCCGCCATTTTGTTTTTTGTACAAAATATTTCATATCTAGAGAACGGTTTCACTGATTGAGTTCAAACTTGGCATGAAGTTTAACCTAACAATGTTATATCTCAAGAAAAATAAGCGATTAAATCTAATCTTGCGTTCAAAAATGGCGTCTGTTTGAAAGTGTCAAGACTTTAATTACTCAAAAACTGTACATTTGAACAAAAAACTTCAGGACAGCTTTTTTGTAGCGCCTTTGATTCCTTATCGGATTGTGTAACTGTCAAAACAATCGTTTGAAGGATAATAGTTAAGTTATGTGTAATCATTGGTTTGTTTAACCCGGCATACTATACCAACACAGTAAATACTACAATATTGTATGGACATTTGCTGTCATTATCTTTAACTCAGCTAGTATCCTTCTTCAGATTGTTTAGACAGTTAAAACATCCAATAGGGAATCAAAAGGGCTACAAAAAAGGTGTCTTAAAATTGTTTGTAACATACGTTTGAAATTTTAAAACAGCCGCCATTTTGTAACGCATAATTGAATTTAATCGCCTATTTTTCTTGAGATATATCATTGTTAAGTTAAACTTATGCTAAGATTGAACTCAATCAGTGAAACTGTTCTCTAGATATGAATTATTTTGTACAAAAAACAAAATTGCGGATATCTGGAAAACGAAGTGTTTTCGGGTCTATGTTTATAGTCCTGGGGCCCAGGCCTTTAAAATTGTATGATTACCTAACTCTTGAGACTTCGTATATCTCTTATTTAAGTCGAGTCGGACAACATTTGTATTTGCAACAATTCTCGGTAGCGGGGCGTTTTCCTTTGAGAACCCGGCAAAGTCATTGATTTGATGCGGTAAAAAATTTATAACCTAAACAATAATCTTTCTTTTAATCGAAAGTTTGTTTTATGTAGAAAACGAAACACATTTTGTCGGACAAGTATGATTGGTCATTTCTGCGCGTCCGACACCCCGAACACGGCAAAGTTATGGCGTAAAAAATTTAGTACCTAACTGCTGATTTTTTCAGAATCGTTTATAAAATATATATATAACTAAGTGGTAACCTTGTCCGACAAAATTGTCAGGGCATACTTGTTGTCGGACGCCTTAAAGTTAAGGGTTTCATTCAACCCTTATATTTATGACCTTTTGTATAGGGTATGTAAAGTGTCTTATTTTGTGATCAGTGATTCAATTGTCCGACAAAACAAAATGGGGCAAATAATTAGCCCGACAAAAAAAATTGAATTTTTTAGTTAAATCTATAAATTGTAAACGGGAGGCGCAGTTCAATTCAAACGCATTTTTCTCAGTTAGTTATAGTATAGTGCTAAAGCTGAAAATTGATTAAAATGTTATTTATAACATTTAGAATGGCATAACAAACCTGTTTGCGTAATTTTTCATCTGCTTTAAATAAATAGTTCTTTAAAATTATAAAAAGTCTGTAAGTAATTTTCTGCTGAAAATTTTTATTCTTATGAAATATTTTTTTTATTTTATTAAAAACTCTACATCACAGTCTTCGTAATACTACTAAAATGAAAAAAACTTTTATCTTAGTAGAAAAAACTCTAAAAATGTTTTATCGCACCATCCTCTTATATGCGTGCATCATTGCAATGTTCAATCAACCATAAAAATCTATAAAAATGTGTGGTTTTTTTGCCTAAATTGGAATCCCTAAAATAATGACACAAAAAACAATCTATTTTGCTAAATGTTTAGAGCACAAACCCGATGCTTGAAAAGCTAACTTTGATAAACTACTAATTTTCGGAGGTTAATCCATGAGCTGTATTCATTTAATTGGAAATTCGAATAGAAAAATAACGAAATAATACGACCACACTGCTGAACCGCTGACGTGAGTTCAGCAAATTTCCAAAATTAAGTTTATAGGCCTATGTTTTAGGATATCAACCAACAATATGGGAAATAGGTCTACTCACGACGGTGCTGAATAGCTGCTTGTGTGTACGAAATATATTAGTAGAATTTGATTGCTACTAAGCCTCCAGCTTCTACTCACGCGCTCCTTCGTTACACTCGCAGCATAAAAACTCGTCCGTTGGCCTTGGATGAGAAGATAAAATCCACCATGTGGCTTTGGACCGGGTACTTTTATGGTATTTTACGTTTTGATCGATTTTGGGGGAACCAAGCGAGCTATAAGATCGCGTAAAAAAACAAAATGTGCAAAATAATATCCTAAGTTTATATCTTTAGAAACCAGTCTAAAAAATTCATTATCTTCTAAAAAAAATGGAAAATTTAAAAAAATAGTTACTTCCGGTCAAAAAACGTGCTCCCGGTTGTTGAATTTTTTTGACTAACCAACTCGTCCGAGAGATTTACACAAAAAACATGTGTACCAAATTTGGATCAAATCGGACTTAAAGAGCGGCCGCTAGAGGGCAAACACATGTAAACATAATATACATATATGAATTTTAATGACACCCAAAAACGTGTTCTGGGGACCATGATCGGTGCTAATTTGCTACTCCCGACCTTAACTCTTACCTAAGGGTTACTGCAATAGCTTATTTTTCCTATGGAAATTCGCTTATAACGGAATTTTACAAGCATACTAAAACGCTTTCAAATATTGAGAGAGGAGATGTTTTTGGAACAAAGTACAAAGACACATAATATACCTGCCTATGGTATGTGCAAGGTAACTTTGGCATACGATTCGAATGGATTGCAAGTTTGATTTTATAAACATTAAATGGTGCTTAATATTGAGAATATTGAGTTTATATTCTTTAATTTAATAACGAATTAGTCAGCTATACCACCCTTTGTATAAATGTTTACAATGTGTTTATAACAATATTGTACTTATTTAAATAAAAACCCCGTACCACAAAACAAGGAACAAAAACAATAACTAAACAACTAAATGGAGAGTTATGTTTAATACGTTACCCTTATGTACATTTCGATGACATGGTCATCATCCTCATAGGGTTTTAACACTACGTAGTTATTTATAGTTAAACAATTTAGTTGTTTAGTTATTGTTTTTGTTCCTTGTTTTGTGGTTCATGGTTTTTATTTAAATCAGTGTGATTTTGTCGCCACAGTGCTCTTTTATTTGTTTAATATTGTACTTGATAATTATAAGCTTACATTAATGTAACGCTATTAAATTGATTTGTAAATAATGTATAATAATTACTAAATATTTATTCATTATATATAAATAAATTTTGTCAGTTTCTACATAATAATTTGTTTTCAAATATCCATATAATAATATTGCATTTTTGATATGTAGAACAACTTAATGTATTCTACTTTTAATATATTCTAAATTAGTATGTTTTCTCTTTTTTTTTTTGAAAATCCACAATATTATTGTCGGACAGATGGTGCAATGTGTTTGAAATATTATTACAAAAAATATAAGTTAGGTCATAAATATAAGGGTTGCATAAAACCCTTAACTTTAAGGCGTCCGACAACAAGTATGCAACGACAATTTTGTCGGACAAGGTTATATATATATTTTATAAACGATTCTGAAAAAATCAGCAGTTAGGTACTAAATTTTTTTACGCCATAACTTTGCCGTGTTCGGGGTGTCGGACGCGCAGAAATGACCAATCATATTTGACCGAAAAAATGTTTTTCGTTTTCTACATAAAACAAACTTTCGATTAAAAGAAAGATTATTGTTTAGGTTATAAATTTTTTTACCGCATCAAATCAATGACTTTGCCGGGTTCTCAAAGGAAAACGCCCAGCTAACGAGAATTGTTGCAAATAAAAATGTTGTCCTATTCGACTTAAATAAGAGATATACGAAGTCTCAAGAGTTAGGTAATCATAAAATTTTAAAGGCCTGGGCCCCAGGACTATTATATTAACCTTTTTTCTTCCTTTTTTTATGAGGAATAATATCCCAAAGTCCTGAAAATTTTGTTTTTCACCCTGAATATACATGTTCTCTCAATAATTATACTTCTTTCAACTTTACTTAAATAATTTCAATATTTTAAACTAATTTAATTAGTTATTCTTTCTTTATAGCTACATTTAACCACAGTCATAAAAACTGCACTTACGTATTTTAGACTGTTGATGTTACATATCTAGCGGTCCTGAGATGGTTAAACATTACAATTTATTACAATATAATCAACAACACATACATCACCCACTATTACTTAGAATTGTATGGCTTTATACTTGCAGTGCAGTGTTAAATTAGAGGAAAGACAAATAAAACCAAAGTACTCTGACTAGATGTCTATATTACTGACCTCATAGAAGTTACTGTGGTTTCAAATACTTCAAGTTTCAGTCATCAGACCGCACAAAACGTTCAATCAATTAATAGAATAGTAAACACGAAAAAACTAAATATTGACAACATTTTCGTTTGTTTAATACTTTTATAATAATTATTATTTACCCACTTCCCTTAAGAAGCCATAGAGAAAGCAAAGTTATGTTACATATCTTTTATTTAAATGTTAAAATAGTGAATGTTGTGTGGGAACAGTGATTGATAATAATACCCTTTTAACAATTACAGCTTATCTCAGTAACCTCTGCGGCATATGACAGTAGGCAGTAATCTTTAAAAACAGAAATAAATGGAAAAGTATATAAACACACTGACCAAATATAAAATTGCATTTATTATAACAAAAGATCGATCGGTAGGTGCAAAATATAGTTATGATTAATTTAAATATTTTTAATATACGTATAAAATAGTTCAATAAATGGAACAAACCATTTAAATGAGAGGATATTTGAATTTATTTTTAAAATTTCATAGCTTAGTTATATTAAAGGACATTTTGTAGTTTTTAAAATATAGGAAAAGATTCTGTTTTATAGTATCTGTTCCACTAATATTACTCAATGATACCAACTTTCCACTTTTAAAACGTGACCAAAATATACTATTTACAAACACTTTGCAAATATTTTCTTTGAAAACAATATGAGTAAAACTGATACAATCAATAAAATAATCAACTAAAAAACTGGAATTCTTTACTGATATGCTTCTTATGGTATTGGTTAGCAAGAATACTACTTTCCACTGTTTTTATATCCAAATTGGAATGTTTTCAACAAATTTAATGTTGTAAATAAACTGAATGTGGTCAAACACTGGTTGCAAAGTGGGCTGAGTGATATCAATGGCCTAGCATGTGTTTAATTGTTTCCATACAAACTGACTGTGAAATAAACTCATCAATTCAAATTAGAAGCAAACGAGACGTTCTAAGCACTTGGAATGACTTCCGATTGAATAAACCTAATTGGTTTGTAAATACAGATGTATGCAATATAAATGTATGTTAAGTTGCTTGTCCCAAGTCAAAGCTTGTGCAGATGAAATGTTGTAACAATTTTTAATAATTTGTGTTCACGACTCTATTTTAATGTACTTCCTAATGTTATCATATATTCAATATAAGTTACTAAGAGACATTAGGCAAGGCAGTTCGTATAAGAGTTATTTTTGAATGGGGTTAAGCAATAATTATAATAATTATTATTGTTGCCGTGTCTGTTATAGGACTTTCTGACAGTACTTTATGTAGCTTACAATAACTTAATGCAAATTGTCAGCTTTGAGAATTCAAAAAACTAAATAATTCTTGGTACGTAAAAATTATGTTTTAAATAAATTATTAAAATTTCCAAGAAATCCAACACGTCGTATCAAATAGGACTGCCAATATAAATTGTTACTCTAACCTATTTAATAAATCAATACCTACAAACAATTTGAAAAATATAATTTACAATGCAAATACAATTATGTTTTCCAATTTGAAAATGAGTGTGCATTGCGAGCTTCATAATATTAGTGGTTCCAATTTTTTAAGGGATTGATAGAGGTATACATTTGTTCTCATAGATAGATAGGGTGTGGTTCGATCATCTTTACCATTGTTACAATTAGAAACTTCAGGAAATTTGCTCTCGTTTAAATCTAGTTCTTGACATTCGGATTATGTGTGGCACTAAACTCTTTCGATTTCTCAGTTTAGATGGCATTCAGTAAAGATATACAGAAAACATGTTAATAAAATAAAACATCTTGCTTTAAACATTTTTAACGTTTTCTACTTTTTAATATTTAATTTTACAATAATTTCTCTTCGTTAATAATTGTTTGCTTTTTTTGACATGTACTGATGCAACTACTGTCGGTAATGTTTACTTGCTTACCTTTAGTTATGAAAATAAAGTACAGATGTATAAGTCAGTAAAATAACGTTTAAAAGGCTTTCTTTAAATTTTGTTATGTGGTATTTTGCATGAATCAGAAAATCAAACCAATGATTTAAGTCTTTCTTAGTTCAGATACCTTTCCTTTTTATCAATCTTTTAGTTTGAATGAATATCAAATTAGAACTTAAGACAACATTTTTATAACTTTTTCTTTCTAACACACATTATTTGTATAAACATTAGTTACGTAGTTGTTTTTTTTTTTTTGTCATATTTGTTTTATTTAGTAATGTCGAAACCGGAATGTTTGACAAATTGCACATTTTACCTACAATATCAATCAGCTTTAAGGAAAGAATACCAATTAATATTTATTGTTTTTAAGGGTTGTTATCACATTTTCACCCCTAGCATCACGTAACAAAATGTAAAACTCATTTACTTTTTATATGTGTTTTGTAAGAAGTAAATGCACACAATTTCAGCTTTAAGGAAAGTAAACAAACAACATTTATTGTTTTAGGGGATGTTTCAACCATTAAAGGCCAAACATTTTTAAATCCTACAATAATGCGCCTCTATCGCCTATGAGCAATATGTGTAAAAAAATTTACGTTCCTTGGCGGTATTAAATTCATAGTTATAGTTATCGGGGTTGTTGCTAAATTTCCACTCCTTAACAAAACGTGCTATAATCTAAAACTGGTTTATTTTTGTATACGTATCTTGTAAGAAAAAATGTACGCAATTTCAGCTTTCTAGCTTTAAGGAAAGTATACAAATAAATATGTATTATTTAAGGGGTTGTTACTACATTTCTTCAACTTAAAAGAAAGTGATAAATTGTGAAACTGGTTTATTTATCTACGTTGCTCATCTTATAAGAAATGTTCAAAAAATTTCAGCTCTCTAGCTTTATGAAAAGTATACAAATTTATATTTATTGTGTCTAGGGGTTGTTATAACATTTTCATCCCTAGCAGCACGTAACGAAATGTACAACTGTTTTTTTTTTTTATTATGTATCGTGTAAGAAGTACAAAATTGCAGCTCTCTAATTTTAATAAATGTATTAAAATTAATATTTATTGATTTTAGGGGTTTTTATCACATTTTCGTCCCTAGCAGCACGTAACAAAATTTAAAACTCATTTCATTTTCATATCTGTTTTTTTTAAGGAGAGTAATCAAAGGGGATGTTTCAACCCTTAAAGGCCAAATATTTTAAAATCATATCTTAGTGCTCCTCTATGCCAAATACGTGTACCAAATTTCACGATCCTAGGCGTTAGGATTTTTGAGATATATAACAAACAATAGTTATTGTTTTAGAGGTTGTTTCAACCCTTACAGGCCAAATATTTCAAAATCATATGTTAGTGCGCTTCTAGCGAATATGAAAAATACGTGTACCAAATTTCACATTCCTAGGCGGTAAGGTTTTTGAGATATATATAACAAACAATATTTATTGTTTTAAGGATTGTTTCAACCCTTATAGGAAAAATATTTTAAAATCCTTACTTCGTGGGCCTCTAGCCCCTATGACAAATACGCGTACCAAATTCACGTTTCTAGGCGGTAGGGTTTTTGAGATATATAACGAACAATAGTTATTGTTTTAGATGTTGTTTCAACCCTTACAGGCCAAATATTTTAAAATCCGTTCTTAGTGCGCCTCCAGTGCCTATAAAAAATATGTGTACCAAATTTCAAGTTCCTATGTGGTATGGTTTTTGAGATACTGTAATCAGTCAGGGAGTGAGTGAGTGAGTTGGTTTTGAATTTTATATTATTAGATAGATTAATATAATTTATTACTGATAAATTTGGTTTTAATTTTTAATTTTTATATCAAAAATATACAGTAAAGCTAATAATATTTATTTACACACTAGATGAGTAGAGATATTGTTTTATAATACAAAATTATTTTGCTTTGAGCTGTCGAGAGAACTAGGAAAATTGATACGAATCATACAGTAGAATCGAACGCCCATTCTATATAATGCTAACCTAAACATTCCTACAAATACTATAAATAGCAAATTACACTTAGATGTCCGTATAAACCAAGCTCCATTGTTTTATTTGCCATTAGGTAAATTGCATTGTTCTCCCTGAGCATATCCTTGCTTAGTGTGGAACGACAAATGTGTACCTATGTACCTCCACTAACTCCGACATACCTTATCCAACACATTCACTTACAGTGTATATTTAATAGTTCATTCACATTGTTTTACTTAAATATTTGTCTTCAGTAAATCAACAATGTCTGAAATTAACATTATTAAAAAAGTAACACGTGCTAGGGATGTTTCTGTTTTTCATTGTTAAACAAAACTAAAACGGAACATATATTTACCATCAAATATACAGGGTGTTCCCAAATTATGTTTCCAGACTTCCACAAATTGTTCCTTTCCTCAAAACAAGAACAAAACCTCCAATAAACATAGGTCCTAAAACGCTTAGTTTCCTAGATAACCGCCATTTTGTTTATTGTACAAAATAATTCATATCTAGAGAAAGGTTTGACAGATTGAGTTAAAACTTGGCGTAAAGTTTAACCTGACAATGAATACCTCAAAAAAAACAAACGATTTAATCCAATCATGCGTTTCAAAATGGCGGCTGTTTGAAAATTTCAAACCTAAATTACTCAAAAACCGTACATTTTAACGAAAACTGTCAAGATACCTTTTTTGTAGCCATTTTGATTCCCTATCGGATGGTGTAACGGTTAAAACAATCGGATGAAGGATAACAGTTAAGTTATGTTATACTAATTGGTTTGTTCAACCCGGCATCCTATACCAACACAGTAAATACTACAATATTGTATGGACATTTGTTGACATTACCTTTTAACTTAGCTATTACCCTTCATCCGATTGTTTTGACAGTTACACCACCCGATAGGGAATCAAAAGGGCTACAAAAAAGGTATCTTTACATTTTTCGTTAAAATGTACGGTTTTTGAGTAATTTTGGTTTGAAATTTTCAAACAGCCGCCATTTTGAAACGCATGATTGGATTTAATCGTTTATTTTTCTTGAGGTATTTCATTGTCAGGTTAAACTGCATGCCAAGTTTGAACTCAATCAGTCAAACCGTTCTCTAGATATGAATTATTTTGTACAAAAAACAAAATGGCGGATATCTAGGAAACTAAGCGTTTTAGGACCTATGTTTCTTGGAAGTTTTGTTCTTGTTTTGACCAAAGGAACAATTTGTGGAAGTCTGGAAACATAATTTGGGAACACCCTGTATAAACAATTTTTAAAATAATAAATAATTTACAAACTTGATACACAATTAATTATAAATCTGAAAACTACGATTCAAATAAGTCCAGTTTGTAAGTGTATAAGTCCAGAATAAAATATTTTACTTATTCTAAGCTGCTCAGAGTTATAAGGTAAAACTCTTTTATTGCAGAAAACTCATTCACAAAATACTGGGAATCTATACTGGGAAATACTGTAACCAATACTAACAAAGCGGTCAGAAATGTACACATATTTAAATATAATTAAAACCACAGTTCTCCAGCAACGTTAAATTAATGTAAACACAAGCAGGAACTGCGGGCTAATTAAAGGCAAGTTTAATTCCTCGCCCTGCGGCTGTCGTTGTTAAAATACAACTATTTCAGTTAACATTGTACTTTATAAGCGTAGACGTTTTTATGTAATATGGAATTTATAAAATGCTTTAAGTATAAAAGCACTAAGCAAGCATAATAAGGGACTTTATAATATTAAGATAAAATGACTTTTAGTTATTAATTTAAACCTTAATAATTAAGTTGAACTAAATGTTTTGTTTAGTTTTTGGCAAACCTGATTATTGCTCTTGGTCATAATAAATCTATATATATAAAAAAGCGAAATACCACTCACTCACTCACTGACTAACTCATCACGATTTCTCAAAAACTACCGAACGGATTGAAATGAAATTTGGTATGTAGCTTCCTCTAGGTCCATAGGTGCTCACAAAGAAAGGGTTTGAAAAAATTCGAAATTTTAGGGGGGTTTGGGGGGATCAAAGTAAAAAAAACGATTTCTTCAAAACTACCGAACGGATTGGAATGAAATTTGGTATGTAGCTTCCTCTAGGACCATAGGTGCTTAGTAAGAAAGGGTTTACAAAAATTCGAAATTTTAGGGGGGTTTGGGGGGATCAAAGTTATTAAATCACGATTTCTTCAAAACTAAAGAACGGATTGGAATGAAATTTGGTTTGTAGCTTCCTCTAGGGCCATAAGTGTTCACTAAAAAAGGGTTTTAAAAAAATTTTAAATTTTAGGGGGGTTTGGGGGGTAAAAATTACTAAATCACGATTTCTCCAAAATTACCGAACAGATTGGAATGAAATTTGGTATGTAGCTTAATCTAGGGCCATAGGCGCTCG
>JAGFPH010003912.1:97162-131421 GCA_018207615.1 Philaenus spumarius | reverse complement strand
TACACAACGTTTAATTTATAGCGTGACACGGATTAAGCAGGGTACAGAATCGCGTCGTCTATGATACACTAAACTAAACAGCCTACTTGATAACCGAGGGCTGTATCATATAAGTCGTTGGATTGAAGTGATATCTGATCATATAATATGTTATCAGGGTTATGTCTGAATTCCCTGTAAATTTATAATTCTTCTAAGGCGTTCATTATTCTCCCCTTTACGCAATAATGAAGAGGTGTCAAATTGGTGTCGAAATTTGTTTAATCGTGTAATTGTTCAGTCTATTAAATGTTGAGCGAAATTTGACTTCACTTTGCTATGTTATTGTGCTGTAGATGCACTTTAAAGCGTTCTTTAAACGCTCTGCCTGTCTATCCAATATAAAAACGGTCATAATCGTTACAGTTTATACACACCTGATTTCCTTTCTGTTGTGCCAACTGTTTAAGTCACAATATTTTTTGAACATTGTTGTTGGTTGGATACCTGATGTTGATGTTGTGTTTCGAAAAAGTATTGTTTAACACTCTAGGAACAATGTTAGAATATTCGACCGAGACAAATTTATTAATTTCCTTGTTCTTAAAATATATAGCACATGAGAACGGCTACCATATTTCAATGACAGATAAATTATTACATAAACTTACGAAAAAGAAATCCAGATTTTCTTGCAGTTTACATTATTTTAAATAATCAAAGACAACATATTTTTGTAACTTTCAAAGTTAATAGATGGTAGTAATGATATTTGGGTGAGATATTGTTTTTTTTTAAATCAGTGCAATATTTTTCTAAAGTAAAAAATATATATTTACCGCAGTGCATTGGCTGTAAACTAAGGAATCTATATATTAACATACTTTTCGTAATTTTTAAACATTTCAGTGACAACAAATTTGTTTTTGTTTATAAAGTTGTTATTTGATTTAAGTAACATTTGTACCGGAAAAATGTGAAATAGTGCTAGATTTTTTACGAAACTACTTTTATTCTGTTATCAAATAAAAACATTCTTAGCGTGTATTATATTTTAACTATTGCTTGAAAATTTTAACGGTAGCCCACATTTCTTTAGTTGCAAATTTGTTTGTTTGTTTGTTTGTTGGTTTGTTTTTTCGCCTTTATTTGGGCGCAGTCGAGGCTATGAAGCCCCTTCTACTGAACCCATCAACAAAATACATAAATAATTACAAAATTTATAACAAAATTATAATAAAGACAATAATAACAAAATTATAAATATAACAAAATTATAAATATAAAGAATAATATAAACTAACATGACTCATGCTACAAATAAAATAGGTAAATCATAAATAAAATATCGGCGAAATACACACATACATACACATGCCTACATACATACACATGCCTACATCCATACATACACACACAATAGATACTATACATACTTTACATACAATATATATCTATAAAACTACGCAAATTTTTAATGAAATAACTTTAATTTTTAATAACAAAGAAAAACTTTAAATTTAAATTACAAAACTAAAAACAACCACAAACTTTGCCTCGATGAATGTAAAAGACCAGTAATAAAGAAATTATTTTATACAACATGAAAATATTCATATTACATAAAATTAATTGGAGTAAATCAAAACATAAAAAAGAAAAAAGAAAGTATTACCAGGAAATCACACACTCTCTCTTTGCCTGGCCAAAAACTGCCCCCTAACATTCAATCTAAACTCCGATAGACCTGAACCCTCGCTTACCCGGGCAACAACTGAATTCCACAATCTGCAACCTGAAACTGCAAAGGATTTGTTGAAGATAGATGTACGGATTTGTTGGATTGTTTGCATATCAAAAATCCTTATGTTATACAAGCAAACATAATTAATTATTACATGAAGTCTCATATTAAAATAAAAACTCATTTATTACTAATATCTGATTACGCCGTTAATTTTAATTAAATTTTAACCCACCAATTAATGAACTAATTACAATAACAGTTTTTTTCTTGTTTCCAATTACAAAATCACTTGGTGATTACCGTTTTTTCGGTTAACATAAGTACCTAACTTCAGATCATGCACAGAAAATAAAATAAATCCCTTCACCAGGTCGAGTCTCGATTTCCCTTACGCACTAGTAAATACCTACAAGTACCTATATAAAACTTATAGACTTTACAAGGGAAAGAAATGGCAGAATGTGCGTCAAGTATGAGACAGAAAACACTTATTGGAAAAAGATTTCGTGCCTCGATGCGATATCAGTAAAGTCATTCCCCTTCCCCCCCAACCTCAGTGAGAGATGTTACAAATGGGATGGAGTTTGGTTTTATTTCCCTGGATTAATGTTCAGTGTAGTCACAATGTGGCTGTGCTAGCTAAATCTATAATGTAATCTCGTTTTTAAAGGTTTTAGTTTAAGCTTAATGATTCCAGATTAAATAATAATAACTATTTTGTTTGTTTTAAAACTCAAAAAGTAATGTTGCATCGACGTTTTATATTAGGAAAAATAAGTTACAATCTTTCAAAAGTGAGACTGACCATTACAAAAAAAAAAGTAATAAGAAATTATAATACAAGTTGTGATGGTTTCTTTAGAATGATTGTAGGACGCTTCCACACGTTCTTGTTAAATGAGTATATCTATTGAGTGACGTCATGAAGCCAGAAAAGAATTAATTTACAAGTTTCTTCAAATAGCATGCTTCCCTTTGGCTCCCGACATCCAATATTTCTTATGTTCCAAAAAGCCCAACCATTATGTGTTATGTATATCTGCATAAATCCCAGGCTCAATTCAGCAAATTTTCATTGTTTCACAAAAAAATATGTTAGCTATTAAATTTAATTACTGATCAATTTTGATTGTTTTTTAATATTTTTCATGGAATAAAATGTTCTACAAGGTAGTAAATTTTAAAAATAAGTGTAAATTAATGTAGATACGAAATGTTTTAAATGGTTACGTTTTTTTACTTTATTCTTGAAAATGACAGCAAAAAATATCTTGAACAATTTTGTCCACATAACATCACTTTACACTTAAAAATGAACAAAAACATCAAATTTCATTATATTATATTGAAAAATGTCAGAGTTATTGAATTTTTTTGTAAATTATGCTACTGCATAACCAGTTCTGTGGTTAGTTGTACGTATATAGTCATAATAATATACACGTTACTAACAGGTGAATGTATTCGCTTCATAATCACAATTCACAATAAAAATAACTAAAAATGCTAAAAACGATCACGTACCACAACACACAAGTAAATTTATTTACATCTGACAGATGACAAAAGCACAGCCACTTCTATCACAATTCTTCGTCGTAGTAAAAATAAACATTGAAGTAATTTATAACGTAAGTAAAGATCATAGAGGTAAATAGTTCTTTCCGATTCCAACGCATGTAGACACAACGTCCGAAAAATAGCACGGAATTTTGTTCATTTCGATGGTGAAGAAGCCAAACCTCCTATGTCCACTTTTTAAATATTTTCAGGTTTTGTTTGGAAAAAATGATATACCTGATGTACTCTTCCCTTTGGTGCCATCAAGCTGATGATAACATTTACGGATGTTGTGGAGGAATACACTTAACGAGGATCCCACGTTGCACTGTAATTACAGATTCAGTCCTTGCAAACTGTAAAACACAAAAAGCTTTCTGTTCACTAGTCGCCCTCTTTGCTGCTAGCGCTTTCTAACGGAAGACAGAGGAAACAATGCATGCGCCAGGAGTACCAACAAATCTGAGTTGCCCTTACATTTGATGTATTATTTATAATTTGTTAGTTAAATGTAATCCATACAGAGTCCTAAAACCCCGACATTAACTTTGTAACACCCCGTATAACACAATATAAATTGCAAATTAAAATGTTCTTTTTACTTCCCAATATTCAATATTTTAGTATGTTCCCAAAAAGTGGAATTTCAGTTAAAACCAAAGTGTCTAAACTGATTGGTTTACTATACGTACTGTACCCACGCCGTTTCTGTTACACTCTGTTGAAGATACTCCCATTATTTGGAATGGCTTGCGAAGCACGCAATGCATTGTGTATTGAAGATAATCCCAATATGCGGAATGGCGTGCAAAGCACGCAATGCATTTTGTATTGAAGATACTCCCAATAAGCGGAATAGCGTGCGAAGCACGCAATGCTGTGTGTATTGAAGATAATCCCAATATGCGGAATGGCGTGTGAACCATTTTGCAGCTATTCAGCACCGTCGTGAATATACCTATTTCCCAAATTGTTGGTTGAAACCCTAAAACATAGGAATATAAACTTAATTTTGGAAATTTGCTCAAATCACGTCAGCGGTTCAGCTGCGTGGTCGAATTATTTTATTTGTATGTCTTCAAATTAAATGTATTACATTTTAATACACTTAATTATTATATTATTAATGCTTTAACTCTTGTAATATTTTATGCTAGTGTAATACAATTTTTGTTTATGCATTTATTTCATATATATTACCCATCCCGGTAAAATATGATGGTAGGTATACAAAAATGTTGCCTTAGTTGGAAACGTTCAGCTATGTTTGTACTGTTATTTATATGTTGCTAATTCAAAGTATCTGTTACATAACCCAATAACCTACATAAAATAGTAGTTGTTAAAAAAAGGGGGGGGACAGCAGAGCTGTGTGTGTTCAAATAAATATAGACTATAATTGCCCTTAAAATAACTTTATTAAAGATGGAACCTGCATCAAGGAATTTCTCGATATAAAAATACTTATGAAAGTATACATATTTGTAGAGGGAATAAATATACAAATATTGCTAGATTAACAGTGTATGACACCAGACATTTCTTGACTAGAACTTGCACGCCTCCTTTTGAATGAATTTAAAGAAAGATTTCTTCCGCAAACTGTAAAACAATATTCAATTTAACGCAGATAACGTTATTCTTCTCTGTTGAAATCACGTTGTACAAGGAAAAACACGAAACACATTTGATCAATACATTAAGACTTGTGTATTATGGCCAACAAGGGTACGGATTTTAACTTCGGTAAATCTCAAACGTATACGAAAACCTATGCTTAGTTTCAAAATCACCACATAGAGAGCGAATGCTTAATTTTCGCCACGACTTACTTAATATTATAATGGATGGATTTTACTTCTAGATGCTTCTCCTGAAGTCGTGTTAGTCTCAGCTGTGCGCGCGCATCTCTCTGGGGTAATGGAGCCGAAATTAACAACATTCATCAAGCCTCATTAAATTGTAATTAATGTTTTTCTTTGTTTTCTTTGTGAATACATGATGGCGGATCTTAACAGTTTTTTATTGTTTGTAAAATACATCCCTTAATGAAAGATGTAAAAGCTGAAATTTTTATCTCGATAACTGCATGTGGTGACCCACGACCATCCCCTCCTTTCCTCTCTTCGCTAAATCAAGTAAAAATTTTAAATTTATTCTTTTAAATTTAGTCATAAGAAATGTGAAGAGATGAATAAATTCTGATAGTTCGTACATTTCGGTGTTTTATAAGATGCTAAAACATCTGGTGTGCACATCACACAACTTTCCTTACCAAAATAGATGCTGTATCAATTATCAAATTTCTCGATCGAGAGATTGATGATACCATTTTCGAGTTAATAGGAGTATCCGTTTCGAAGAAAGAGGTACTAACTTCAAAACGGTTAATCCCACGGACCTGATTTTGGTCTCAATCGATTTCTAACCTCACAAAATGTCAAATTTGATACCAAATACGGCTAGTTAAAAAAAAAAATTTACCCCCAAAAACGCCCTTTTTGGGGGCAATTTTTGAAAAAATGGAAAAAGTTGAGTGGGGTATCGTTTTTGACATTATTTTGGACGCTGAATCGAATGAGGCCATTTTCAAGTCGATAGGAGCAGCCATTTCAGAGATAAAAACAAAATAACTTGGTTTTTGTAATAACTTTTTTCAACGAATTTTTAACGGTCTTTCGCGTACATAGGGTGTTAAGGGGGTCGGAGTAGAGTATGTTAGCAAAGTTTAATCAAAATCGTTAGAGGGAATTTGGAGTAAATACCAAAAATGTGCTAAAAACTGCTCCCACGGTAAGACACCACCTCCGATTTGCTTCAAATTTACATGGGTTTAATTGTTTACATGTTTAAAGATATCCTGTAAATTTCAGTTCGATCCGTCCAGCCGTTTGCCCTGTGCACTCCGGACACACACACACACACACACACAGACACACAGACACACAGACAGACCAATTGCCAAAAATGCATTTTTTGGACTCAGGGGGCCTTGAAACGTAAAGATATTATGAAAACTCGACATCGAATTTTTGGGTCGATCGCAATACTTACCTTACCTAGTATAGGGTAAGGAAAGTAAAAAGACAAACAAATACATTACAATATACCGGGCTACATTACTTAACAAAACACCAAAGTAATTTGAACTCCGTTGTGGTAGCCCACGGATTAGTGAAATTAATTTCAGTATAACTAAACGTCTACTAATCCTTATTTTGGTAATGTCTTACCTTTCTACTGCAGTTTCGGATATTCACCCATCATCAGGAATAATACAAACATAGACACATACACATAAAACATACACAAAACACATTTCATTCCATGCCGAGGGTGTAATAATTAAAATAAGCGGAAGGTCCACGCACTATTCCGACAACGTGCACGTTGCATTGTTGAGACGGTACACCAACGGTACACTATGCACCTACACTATGAGTTGTAGGTGTACTAATACTTTAATTACTTGGCTTTGGATAAAGCAAACCAAATAAAATATCTAGGTTTAACAATTAATTGAGATTGCACATGGGAGGGACATGTTAGGACAACTTAAGGGAGAAATGTGTAGTGGGCTAAGAAAATTGTATTTATTAAGTAATATTTGTCCACCAAAAGTTTTTATTATACGTATACCACGCGTTAGTGCGTTCTCGCTTGGGTTATGGGTTGAGTTGTTGGGGTGGTACTTATCTATCCACGCTCAAACCTATTATAACAATTCAAAAACATATTGTAACAGTAATCTCGAGGAAATCTGGACTCGAAAACTCTTGGCCAATTTTATCTAAATTAAAAATCTTACCGTTAAGACATGTGTATATTTTTAAAATTCTAAAGCTGTTCCGGGCGAAAAATAATTATATTCAAAACAATAACGTATTCTCTAAGAAACAGTAATCAATTGGTAGTCATTAAACCAAAATTACTTCATACAGACACTTTTTTACTTTTAACGCTCCACGCCTCTACAATATGGTATCATTGCATGCTAGAAAGGATTTAATGACAGGGTTTTTAAGAGACGTCAAAGCATTCCTTTTTTCTTTTGAGGATATTGAGTATTTTATCCAAGTTGTTGAATGACGCATAGATGGCTGTAATAATTGCTAAGGCCTTGTAAATGAAGTACTTTGGCAAGGAATCCTGTATTTTGCGTAGTGGTGAAGTATTTTTACTTTCTCCCCCTATACCATAGTATATGGAGAAAGTATTGTATTCGTCAAAATTTTCGAGTTTGAGTTTTTGCTGGAAATATCCGTTTTGGGTCCCCCTGAACCTAAAAAAGTGGTTTTCGGAGTGATGTCTATGTGTGTGTCTGTATGTGTGTCTGTGTGTCTGTGTGTCTGTGTGGATGTTATCAGACCTAGAGCTTAAACCAGTCGTCCGATTTTGATGAAATTTGGTATGGAGGTACTAATATACGGTATCTTCAGGCGTTTTTTCATTTTTGTGAATTTTTTATTTTTAAGGGTACTTTTCCCATAAAAACCCCTAAAATAACGGAAAAATCAACTTTTCTCAAAAACGGCTATAACGATTTTGATTAAAATTTTATAGTTTATTAGGGACCTAACGTACTATAAACTGTAAAATTTTAATCAAAATCTTTCGAGCCGTTTTTGAGAAAAGTTGGTTTTTCCGTTATTTTATGGATTTTTATGGTGAAATGACTGTTAAAAATAAAAAAATCACAATAAAGTGGTAATAGTATTTTTTATTAAGTTTCTATAATGAGGGAGAAAGTATGTGTCAGTTTCCTGATACCGTTTAATTTTTTTATATATAAGGCTGTGATTATCTTGCAGGTTCTAATTAATTAACTAAATAATTATTGTTTCTTTTTGTAATTTTATAGTAAAAAAATAGTTCAAATTAATTTTGTTAGGCTGGTTGAATGGCGACACAACTCTTTTTTTTTTTAATTTCCGTTTTCAATAACCAATGAAATGTTGGAAGTCTCAAACAGGCTGTGCCTAGAAGACCCTTATATTATTTTTTCATCACTAGATTTAAGTTTAATATTATTATTATTTTAGGTAGATATAAGAAAGAATTGTGTTTATTTTGATTTTGCAAATAAATAAATCATCATATATCAAAACAAATTTGAAGCCGCTCTTCCACTCTCCCCGAAAAAGCGGGTATAGCAATGAAATGAACTAATGAAACACAGTAGGTAGCCGGTAATCAAACGAGTTTATTGTTTGGAATTTTCCAAGGAGAGACCGAATTAAAAAATATATGGGAACATTATTTGAGAGGTTGATGATTGGCGGAATGTCTCCTCGACGGTGTGACTTTAGGAATCGATGCTCCACAGAGGACGCAGTGGTTGAAGTACAACAGATGAGAATGTTTGGGGTTAGACGAGGAATTGAGCAACTAACTGCAGATATAGAACACTCTTTTAATAGGTCTCCAATTTACTTTTAATAGTTGCTCATGGATACAGCACAGATGAGATGCTCATAGATTACATGCGACATGGAATGGAAATACTACAATACCTAATAAGAATAAATATGAGGCATTTAGGTACCGGAAAGGTGCTGTTTGATTGCGGAGCTCCACGGGTTGGTCTTAGAACCTCGCCTTTACAACGTTTACTACAATGGTGTGGTAAAGGGTGCCGAAGGAAGCAGAGATAACATAAAATGCCAACGACTTGGCGGTGGTAGTAAAGGGGAAAAATAGGAACGTACCTTTTCGTAACGAACTAGACCATTGATGCTATCAATATGTGAACCTATGCCAGAAGATTGAAGCTAGCCGACCAGAAGACGGAAGAAGAACTGGAGCAAAGGCAGAAGACGTTGTCAAGAAGTTGGAGCGAGTTTGTGTTTTACCTTTGTGTCAGACTAGTGTCTAAATTATACACCTATTGTAAACAAGTAGTAATCCCTTTGAAGACGTCTCTGTCTGATTGTGCCACTTTTGGGTGAAAAGTGAGGCATACTTTGGTTGGTTGTGTTTTATTGTATTTTTAGTTGATAATAATAGAAATTAATTTTATATAAAAAACAAATTAATAATAAAGGAACGTTATTTATCTCAACAACATAAATAGAAACAAATGTACCACATAATCAAAAGTTAGGAAACGATATTTATTAACTAGTAAGTCTCAGTGAAAAATCACAGGCAGATTAATTAGATACACATAAGAAATACACAATTAAAAAAAAAAAATAAATAAATAAAAAATACTATTTAAAAACAACAGACTTTATCTAGGTCTTCCTATGCTGACGGAGATTTTTAACTCAGTAAATGTGTACAATTGTAAGGATTATAAAACTGTATAGGCTATTTGTTAAAACTTTGTATTTATATAACTAAATAAAGAAGACATATTATGTTTTAATTATTGCTTTCTAACTTCATATTGATAGATCAAATCATTTACAAGTTATTAATACTATAATGAAGATATTAATAATGGAATATGTTTATATGTTATACGAAGATGTACGAATGTTTCCGAATATAAACCAATGGGTATCTTTTTATTTTCTCACTATAGTATAGAGAAAGTATAGTGATCGTAAGAAATCTTGATGTTGAGATTTTTGTGGAAATATCCGTCTTGGGGGCACCCTGAGTCCAAAAAAGTGGTTTTTACAAAATGTCTGTCTGTATGTATAGGCCTACAAAGCTAGAGAGAAAATCGATCTGCACCAAACATGTGAATTAGGCCTGTGAAGATAGAGAAAAAAAGGTTATGAATAATTTTGAAAAACAACCCCCTTTTTTTTGCCAAAAACACCCAAAAAATCAGTTATTATTTTTTTATAAAAAAAACAGGTCTAACGATTTTGATAAAATTTGGCTTATTTGTAGCCCTTAATGTATCCTGCAATATGCAAAAAACAGCATCTTTCTAAAAATTCTCGTTTAGCTAATAATAATAGTATTTATTAGTTACTCTCTTACTTTAATGTATCCCCTCTCTTATTTTAATACAATTATGAAGTCACTGTTAGTCTGTTTAATAACTTAAATATGTTTGTGAGAAGGTATGTGCCTGTTTCTGGTACCGTCTATTTAAACATGAATAAATTAATATAGCTATTGATAGTAAAATTTTTTATTTATATTCATTTTATAACCTTAAAGCAAATCTTACAACGTATTACAGCCTACAGTAGTTCTTTAACTCATATTTTAAGAAAATAAATTTCGCAAGGCTTAAATTGATTGAAGTTGTAAACATAACCCCAAAGTATAATCTAAGCTAGGTTTTGTTTAAGTATTACAGATGATGGGTGAAATCAGCTGTTACATTATGTTGTTACTCACGTACGCACACTCGCTTTTATAGGAGTTGATTGTAATCATAAGCTCATTAAGTTTCCATCAATCCACTTTCTTTGTTTTAGCAATGAATGCATGACAGGATCTTAACATGTTTCTTTATTGTTGGTGAAACACATCTGCTAATGAAAGCTGCTGAAGCTGAAAGTTCTCTCGGGTAAAATGGGAAACCTTTCCTGGATCCTTTAGGCATATCATTAATCTGTGAAGTATAATAACTAAAGAAGTATACAGGCTACTAATTGATATAAACGATAGGTTGCCTGAACCCTACATTGCAAGTTATCTGTCTCTTAAACAATAATTTATTCAATAAAAAGTGTTTTCCAAATTTTCACGTACATAAAAAAAATAAAATAAAAGTTGTTATCAAACGGTAGCCTATCTTTAGGCAATCGAAATTGCCAAATGACAACATTGTGTATTGACGGATAACTGAAGGCAATACAAATTGTTTAAATAATAAAGATGTAGGATTAATAATAACCCCAAAGCTAAGATGAAAATAATGTTTAATGTTCAAATTAAATTATTTCGTATATTTCATAACAATAGTTATAATAAACGTTCAAAGAACCAGCAGTGCTCAAGCTCTACTCTTAAATAAAAACCTAACCTAAAAGTTAGAAATACAAATAATTGCTTCAAAGTGTGAAATCAGGTGTTAATGGAAATATTAGTGCTAACAGCTGTTTTATCTGTTATTTTATTTAATTGGTTGCTATAGTAATTTATCAGTCTAGGCCTAACCTAAGAATTCCCCCCCCTACATAAAAAAAAAGAAAAGAAAACAAACAAACTAATTTTACCTCTTTATAATGTTAATATAGATTAATTAAATATGAAGACACAAACTGGGCAAGAGATATTGTATAAACCTTTTCTGTCGAAAGTTTTGAGAAACTTTCAATACTAACAGCTTTACAATTTTTAAATAAGTCTAAACTTCATTAGTTATTAAATTACACGACTGACTTGTGTTTTTATTAAACCTCTCCTTCTGTTATTAAGAAGGGTGGAGCAAAATGAACAGCTAAGTTACTGCGCAGGTCTTAACCGTTAAATTGTTCGTTATTTATTATGTTGGTAAGCTCGCTTTATGTTCCATTTTTCATAAGGTTGCCCATCCGTGTTAACACAACAACGATAAGCCGCATAAGATAAGATAACACCAAACGGCTGACACGTTGTTGTATCCCTGATTTCTAACTATCTCAGATTAACAGAGGTTGTCTTGATTAACAGTTAAATATAAACACTAACTTGTTTTTTAGGTTTAAAAAAAATCATTGACGTCACTCGTTTAATGTTGTGATTACAAAATAGTTACTTTAGCAGCGGTTATTCTGTTTCTATTTTTCATATGCCAAGAAATTTATATTTCAGTGTAATAATATTTGTAAAATTTGAAGCACAGATTTTTGTACAGATTAATAATATTTGGGTTAGATGAGAGGAACACACCATGTAAATAAACTTTTGCAAAATAATTAGGCAATTGGTATGACATTAAATTATTATTATGCCACATGTTTCGAGAATCATTTAATTAAACAAAAAACTGTTTGATAAAAACCTCCAATAAAGAGCAGATTTTATATTTTTCTTGAGGTCTACTGTTCACAGAAATTTAAGTAAATAGGGCAAACACTGCGTGCTCCGCACGCCAACCCCGTTGGAACCTCCTACACGCATAATAATGTTATGTTTTCTTTATAATATTGGTTTAGGATTAATAATAACCCCAAAGCTAAGATGTTAAATAATGTTAAATGTTAAAATTAAATTATTTCGTACATTTTTACAACAGCAGTTATAATAAAAGTTAAAAGAACCAGCAAGGCTAAGGTCTACACTTTAATAAAAACCTAACCTAAAATTTAGAAATGCAAATAATTGCTTCAAAGTTTAAAATCAGCTTTTAATGGAAATACTAGATTAAACAGCTGCTTTTTCTGATATGTTATTCAATTGGTTGCTGCGGTAATGAATCTAAATACATTCAAGACAAATGTGTTGGTTCATCAGTCTAAGCCTAACCTAAGAATTTGTCCGACTAAATTTATAAATGTTTAATTAAAGCATGTTTTTATCAAAATGAGTTATGTTACTGAGGGATAGTGTAGCTATTTACTAGTAAAACTATTTTTTCAATCGGTTCAGTAGTTCCAGAGATTACCCCCTACATACAAACAAACAAATTTTACCTCTTTATAATATTAGTATAGATAATAAAATGTAGTAGAAAAAAAAACTTCTAAGTCTACTTTCCCAGGTGGAAGATGTTAATACTTGATACGGTTAAGAAGATTTAAAAGCGAATCTCTGGACTTAAATTGTTAGAGTTATAATATATTAATTAGCCTACTATGTTTTATACTGCGTACGAATTTCCCCGTTTTTAACATCGATTCTTAAATAAAACGCTGCGGAATGATGTTTACAACTGGTTTATTGATTTTTAACGAAATTAAATATTATATATATTTACAAATTTAATGCTTTTTTAACAAAATCTCGGGTTAAGCCTTATAATATACTAGCTGACCCGTACGGCGTTGCCCGTGGTGGTTGGTATTTTCAGTCTTTTTAACGTAATTGTATTCTTTTTAAGTGTTCAGTCAGTCAGTGGTATTTGGCTTATATGTATATAGATCTTAAATAATAAAAGCACTATTTTCATAATAATAAAAGATCTGAAATTATGATTTTAGTAACTTTGATCCCCCCCAAACCCCTCCTAAAATTTCGAAATTTTTCATACCCTTTCTTAGTGAACACCTATGGTCCTAGATGAAGCTACATACCAAATTTCATTCCAATCCGTTCGGTAGTTTTGAAGAAATCGTGATTTAACAACTTTGATCCCCCTAAACCCCCCTAAAATTTCTATTTTTTTAAAACCCTTTCGTAGCGAGTGCTTATGGCCCTAGAGGAAGCTACACATATCAAATTTCATTCCAATCTGTTCGGTAATATTGGAGAAATCGTGATTTAGTAATTTTTACCCCCCAAACCCCTCTAAAATTTCCAATTTTTAAAACCCTTTTTTAGTGAACACTTATGGCCCTAGAGGAAGCTACATACCAAATTTCATTCCAATCCGTTCGGTAGTTTTGAAGAAATTGTGATTTAATAACTTTTATCCCCCCAAACCTCCCTAAAATTTCGAATTTTTTCAAACCCTTTCTTAGGGAGCACCTATGGCCCTAGATGAAGCTACATACTAAATTTTATTTCAATTCGTTCGGTAGTTTTTGAGAAATCGTGATGAGTAAGTCAGTGAGTGAATGAGTGAGTGTTTTTTCGCTTTTTTATATATAGATTTTTAGTTGTTGATTGCCTGCTAGCTGATGGTAATATTGGAAAAGTATTATGTTAATTCAATTAAACAAATGCGTAACGTACAACTATTGTCAAAATTTGTATCGTGACTTCCTAATCTAGGCTTAAGACTAATTGAGTGATGATTGGAACTGATGGGATGATTGAAATGGATAACAATAATTTGAAATAAAATAAAAGAGGTGTTTAAAATAAATTTTCTGGTGGTTGCGAAATTGAAGATTGCAGATCTATTAATTTATAATTTCGAAATTTCAATTTTGGAGATCGTGTCTGAATGTCTGATGTGAAGTAGGCTAATTCGTAAGTCTTAACTCACCACAATAATTATCTGGAAGTGTTTCCTATATTTGCAATGTACGCGCTATTGTGGGTTGTAGCTTTGAATGATATGGTAACAACTTATTTCTCTCTTGCTTTATTTTGGTTCATATACTTGTTCTGGCTTCGTTTCGGCCACACAATTAGAAACTATACGGAATTAATTTAGTTTTACTATAATCAACTGCTGCCATTGGAAGGTAGGCACTGAGTCTCTATAATTTAAAATACCTTCTTCTTCCTCCCTCTGCCGTGTTTCCTCTTCTCCTTCCTCAGCCTTTTCCATCGTCTTTCCTCTTACAATTTTTGATAGTATGCCTATATGATTTTACAACATGATGTTTGAAACGGGATTAAAAAATGACCCCTGATATGATGTATCAACTGCTTATGAATAAAACGAGTTTTGGTATCATTACAGAGTGTATTTAAAGCTACCGGTACTTTGCGCTTACATTTATGCTTGAAATGAGTACTTCAACAGTTTGGACATTACGTTCCTTTGATTTGTGCTACGTTGCTACGAATATACGTTAATACGAATTATGAGAATGAAGAATATTTTGGCTGTAGCTTTGGAAGAGAAATTGAATTTTGTGTGGTACGCTAGGTTCTGGCTGGGGTTATTAACTTGGCTGTGTTTCGACATGACTTTGAAAACGATATTAAGCTGTGATTGAAAAAGGTCTGAAAAATCCATTTTTAATGCGTTGGAGTAAAACCAAAATGGAAGACTTCTTGGCCTTAAAATTGTGTCTTTACTCTGTTTTATTTGACAATTATTGAAAGTGTTCATCAACAACTTTCATCCTTTCCTTGTTATTAAAACTATTCCAGACACAAACATATATGATTAATTTAAAGTAAATAAACGGTACCAGATAATTGCCACATACTTTCTCCCAGTTGAAACTTTATACTTTCCCAAGAGTAGCATAGGAGGTGGTTATTTAGAATTGCAAAAGTAGGATATACCATGGAAAATATTAGATGCATGTAACACACATCCATATTATATTATTATTATTATTATTATTTAAACTATTCGATCGATTTCGAACAAATTTGCACCAAACATGTCAATTAGGCCTGTATAGATGCAAGAAAAAAGGTTTTGAAATTTTTTGCAAAAACCCCAAAAAATTTGTTATTATTATTATTATTATTATTACCTAAACGAGAATTTTTAAAAAGATGCGGTTTTTCGCATATGGTAGGGTACATTAAGGGCTACAAATAAGCCAAATTTTATCAAAATCGTTAGAGCCGTTTTTCTCGTTTTTTGGTCATTTTTGGGGGGTAAAACCCCTTAAAAATGCAAAATTTGAAAAAATGGAAAAAAAAAGCCTGGAGATATTCCAGAACTACACCTACATACCAAATTTAATCAAAACTGGACCGTTGGTATGGTCTCCAGTTCTGTACACATCCTTATACACACAGACACACGGACAGACATCACAAAAAAAAAACACTTTTTTCAGCTCAGGGAGCACCAAAACAAATAATTCCACTGAAAGTATTTTTGGGTTCAGGGAGCTCTAACACAGATAATTCCACCAAACAATTTTTGGGGATTCAGGGAGCACCAAAACAGATAGTTTCACTAAAAATTCAAATTCGAAAATTTGTACGAAAACAATACTTTCTCCATATAGGCCTACTACGTATAGGGTGGAGAAAGTAAAAATTAGCTATATTTGCATGTTAATGTGGAGTTTAGACCTTATTTAAGGTTGACAAAATTTACACCTGTGGCAGTTGTAATTCTTTTCATGACAAAGTTAATGACAAGTTTAACCGTTTAAAAAAATCACGTTGACGGGAGTTGAGCGAATTTCCAAAATTAAGTTTATATGTTTTAGGGTTGCATCCAACTATTTTGGAAATTTGTCTACTACTCATGAAGGTGCACCTCAAGGAGCAAATGCAGAAACTGGTGAAAATGTTTTCAGAACGGTTAATAACAGCACAAAAATAATGTTTTTGTTACGTTTGGTGTTTGAATAAAGAAATAAGTTGAAAATTATACCACCTGATACATTGTTAATGATTTATGTTTCTTAAATAGTATATAAACATCTGGAGCTAAAATTAACAGATTAACATCTTTTTTGCATCTATAATATGGAACTATTCCCTTATACTTAATGACTTCAAAGGTGATGTATAAAAGAAGTTCAGAGTGCTCAGAGTTTAAATTACATGCTCATTTTTTTGTGTTTATGCGCATTTTTGCAGATATAAGACCTAGCGCATTCGATTCCTGACGTCAAAAACCCCTATATGCAAATTTTCATCAAAATCGTTAGAGCTGTTTATAGCGAGATTATATATACAAGAATTGCTCGTTTAATGAGATAAGATAATGTATGCCGGCACACAGTATTTTACATTACTGAAAACATTAGAGGCTGTGGCTTCATAGCTCTTAAGGGTGCTGTCATATATTAAGAACAAAGAGATCACAATCGTAATAGAAAATGGTGAAAAGACATATTTTATAAAATAAAATCACTAGAGCGATACAAATTAAGTCCTTTACGGTTTTACGTGCGTACAAAAGCGTTCATGTGTAATGTGTACGCACTTGGATTCGTGTTGGTTTTTCTCTAAAATTTAATTCGTTTCAAACTTTGTGGAAAACGCATACAAATTTTGTAAAGTGAGTTTGGTTGTTCAGACAAACTCTGATTGCAAATTAAAAAATTGAGTTTGTTTGTTTTACTTTTTGAGTCAATTTAAAATAAAGGATTGAGGCCGGGTTGTTTTTGTTGCTGTGTAACGTCCTCGCTTTGTGCTCATGGAGGACGCCTTCAGGGCTCTATAACAAGGGCTGTACCATTTTGATCTTTTAAGGTGACCCAGTATCGATCGCCTATGACGTCACCATGCTGACAAGCACTAGCTGGTAGTATT
The DNA here is from genome assembly GCA_018207615.1 of Philaenus spumarius. Classification (NCBI taxonomy): domain Eukaryota; kingdom Metazoa; phylum Arthropoda; class Insecta; order Hemiptera; family Aphrophoridae; genus Philaenus; species Philaenus spumarius. The sequence continues at coordinate 114,230 of JAGFPH010003912.1, read as the reverse complement.
TCAGAAATGTGCGCGCAGTCGTTAACTCGCTGTTGTAACTCGATGGAAAGGCTTCAGTAAAATAAAATTTGGATATTCTTAATCTACATAAAGTACGGATACTAACAGTATAAAAAACTTTTATTTTAACAGGTATTTCGAATTTTAATAATTGAAAATATTTGAGAATTATCACAGACTGACATGGAAAAGTTACTAAGCGAGGAAATTTTTTATTTTTGGGTTATAAACAAACTTCCAGCGGGAAAGTTGTAGCCAATGAATTGATCTAAACTATCCAATTCACCGATTTGTGATAAAATGATTACACCATTATGAAATCGTTTTTTAAATGAGCGCGAGGAGGTGCGGCGCCGAAACTCCCGAAGTACAGTTGTTTGATACGGGAATAACGTTTATGTACATATTGTTATTTTAAGGTAATATAGTAAATCACTTGTTCCCAGGTAATTATGCCAGCTAGAAAAAAGTAAGCATTTTATTTTAACATAAACTAATTATAATTAATATTTTTTATTATTGAAGTGGACACAAAAAGTTAAGTTGGAGTTTAACGTTTGAAAAATAATATCATTATTACATACATTCAAAGAAATACAATTAGAGATCAATGATGGAAAAAGAAAATCGTAATTACGTAAAAAAATTAGTTTCATATTTAATTAAAAGAATTAAATTATAATAATGATATTATTTTTTAAACGTTAACCTCCAACTTAACTTTTTGAGCCCACTTCAATAATATAAAATTATAATTATTACTATAATTATTATATAATTACTATTCAAAACAGGCCTAGTTTTGTTAGCAGTCTTGTAGTAGGAGCATAAAAACTGGTGTTTTCAAAATAAGAAATTTGAAATTAATTGATAAATATTTTTATATAATTCTATTTAGAACTAAATTACGAAACTTTTTTACATTTATTAAAAATATTACAATAATTTTTACTACTTTTTATGTAGGCCTAAAGTTGAACTTTTCCTTTCGTTACTGAACATGCTAATAATAACTAATAAATGTTTCTTGATCTAATAACTTTGTTTACTTTACTTAAATTATTTTTTTACTGGTATTTATGAATTCTTTGAACCTTTGTCTATAAAAAAGCTATGCAAAATTTTTGAATTGGTTTAGAATAAACGTATAAAACATGGTTGAAATACAAAAACTTGGACGATTTTTAACAAATTTGAAGTTTACGGTCATTTTGTGAGCTTACCGTTAGAGATACGGAAAAAAATCAAGGATACAATTTTGTTGAAAATCAAATTCGCTATCAGCAAAATGTCATTAGTTTTTAAATTTGATTTACGGCTAATCCACAAACTGGCTTTGGAAAAAAGCTTACACTGAGAGAAACGGTGCGGCCGCCATTTTTATTTTATTTAAGAGGTTAAAAATGAAAATGGAAAAAAATTTATACTTACATGGCTCGGCCTAGGAATAAGGAACATTCATGCAAAAAATCATCGAAATCGGTCAAGGCGTTTGGCCGTAATCGTGAGACAGACAGACGAAATGCCGAACGGTCGAGTTAAAACGGAGACCTCGCTTCGCTCGGTCAATAATACGTATACAATTTTCCTCCAAAATATATTTAGTTAAATGTAAATTTGAGTAAACTATTGATCTAAACTAGTTGCTTAAGGAAGTAAACTCTTAGAACTTTTACATTTATTTTTACTTTGCGTTTTACATTTATTTAAGGTCTGTACTGAAGTACGCGTTGTAAAAGATTTAAGGTGTTGCACAAGACTGTGCAGCGAGACAAATAAACATTCGCAGCGCGACTTTTTGTTTAAACAGAAACCTTCAAACAATCGATGTTTACGTCGAGTCTAAATTCAGCCACATCATAAACGTCTACAAACTTTGCGTTGAACGACAAGTAAAACTGAATTTAGGTTTCATTAAAAAATGTTTAACAAAAATGTACTTTATGTTTAGATATATACATTGAAATGTAAAATTCACTCATTTAGTTATTACTTAAATGTGCTAAATGTGTTGTACCGTATTGAAGAGCAGTTAGATGTTTCAAAATCTGTATAGGAAGCATCCATTTTAATGAAACTTTTGTATTTTCTCAGAAATGCTGTTAAGATTAAATTTCAAACCACAACAGTTCAAAATCTGTATAAGAGACATCCACTAACTTTGAGCTTGACGAGTGAGAAGAAATTATGTAAAAACTAGTAAACCCCCGTGAAAAATCACAGGCTGATTAATTAGATACACATTAGAAATACACGATTTAAAAAACAAACTATTTACAGACAACATTAAGGCCTACTTATCTAGGCCTACCTAAACACAACCCCAAACTATAATCTACACTGGGTTTGTTTAAGTATTATTAAGATGATAAGTGAAATCAGCTGTTAAACGAATAGACATATTTCTTCTTTAAATTTGTATAAACAAATATATTGATGATAAAAGGTTGCATTTATGTATAGTTTATAACCTCAAAGCAAATATTATAATGTATATTATAGCCTAGTATTCATTAGTTCTATAACTCATATTTAAAAAAAAAATCAACTTCACAAGAAATTATAACGATTGAAGTTGTAAACATAACCTAAAACTATAATCTACACTGGGTTTACAGATGATGGGGGAAATCAGCTGTTATATTATATGTTACTCACGTACGTAAGCTCGTACACTCGCTTTTATAGGAGTTGATAGTAACAATAGGTATTTATTTACTTTAACTTGTCAATCAAAACTACTATAAACACACAAACCTGAACTTTTTATAATAGTATTTATACACTTCAGTGATACCGGGAAACCAATATTTAACCATCTTCAACACTTACAACATTAAAAAAATTAACTGGGTGTGCTTAAGACCACACGTTGGAAGTGATAACTTCTATGACTACGAGGATTTTTAACTCGGTAAATGTGTACAATTATAAGGATTATAAAACTGTAGGCCTATTTGTTCAAATTGTTTATTTATATCCGTTTTTATATATTTAAAGAAAGGTAAAAATATTATCTTTTAGTTACCTTTTATTTCATATTGATAGATCAAATGATTTAGAAGTTGTTAATATTACAGTAAAGAATTTAATAATCAAATATGTTATACAAAGATGTACGAATGTTTGCGAAGTTAAACAGTAGGTATCCTTCTTTAAATTTGTATAAACGAACATATTGATGATCAAAGGTTAGTTTTATATACAGTTTATAACCCCAAAGCAAATCTTATAACGTGTAGAAGCCCATATAACTTATAGTTATAGAAGCCTACATTAGTTGTATAACTAATATATAAGAAAATTAACATCACAAGAAATTTTAATGGTTGAAGTTGTAAACATAACCCCAAAATATAATCTACGCTGGGTTTTGTTTAAGAATTACAGATGATGGGCGAAATCAGCTGTTATATTATATTAACTAATTCTTATGTGTTAATTTGATTGCTATGCTAATAAATGTAAATAATGTATTAATAATATTCCCTCTCCACGATCTGACTTGTGTCTAAATAAAAGCGTGACGCGAGATCTCGCGAGAAATCTGGCGTGATGCGAGATCCCGCGGGAAATCTGGCTTGATGCAAGATCTCGCGAGAAATCTGGCGTGACGCGAGATCTCGCGGGAAATATGGCGTGATGCAAGATCTCGCGAGAAATCTGGCGTGACGCGAGATTTCGAAAACATAGCCAAGTCGAAAGTGCCCAACGGGCCAATAGAAGTTATCACTTCAAAACTGTCAAATCAAAAGTTCGTTATAGAAATTTACATTGTAAAGTGCCGACATGTTTTTCTTACCGTCCTGCCAGCGTTGCCGGACTGTTCTTGTTCTTTTTTGTGTAGAAACGAACAGTTTAGGCAACTCATTATAATTATAAATAATGTGATAATACGACGAAATATTATAATTATATAAATATTATAATCATACTGTTATCGGCAAAATACTGTGACTTAACAGTTTAGGTAAGTCCTCTAGTTTTTTTTTAATTCTAATTATATAAAGTGATAATACGACGAAATATTATAATCATACAAATATTATAATTATACTGTTATCGGCAACATACTGTGACTAAACAGTTTAGGTTAGTCCTCTAGTTTTTTTTAATTCTAATTATATAAAGTGATAATACGTCGAAATATTATAATTATACTGTTATCGGCCACATACTGTGACTAAACAGTTTAGGTTAGTCCTCTAGTTTTTTTTTAATTCTAATTATATAAAGTGATAATACGACGAAATATTATAATCATACAAATATTATAATTTAGATATTAAAGGTTGCCTCATAGTCATGTAGACAAACTCAAACCACCACTTTTTTGACATTTCTCACATGAGGCAACCTTTACTATCTAGTTACCTTGATTTATACACACCTTATTTAGTACAATAACCTATTGTTCGATTTGGCAACGTTGATGAATTTCCATTTTAAATACGCAGTTATACTGTACTTTCTATTGTTCGGTGCATTTGTTTTCGTAATTATGTTTGTTACATTATTTTCACATTTTCTTGCTTTGTGGATACTTTTCGGGTTAATATTGTTTAGTTTATTTAATTCTTACATGTTTGGTGTATGTGAAGTGATTTATTTTGTTATAATTACGTCAAATATCGCGGAAAAGTCAAAACTTAACCTATACAATTTCAAGTTTTATTTCTTTCATAACTCCTACAAATATTATTTCCCGGGAAAATTTTTGTTGTTTCTACAATCAGTTAGATGTGTTCTTTCTTGTTGTATCAAATTCCCTTAGAAATCGATTGACAAGGTAAACTACATTTTTACCTAACAATACACTAATTCTCACACACATACGTTAAATGATCAAACGCGTTTCAACGTCAAAGTCGTCATCCTCAGTGATACATGAGTTACAACTAAAAACTTATAACTAGTTTAGCCTAGGACTAGGCTACATATTTATACCCCTCTACAAGAGTGGGCGTGGTCTTAGCGTATAAACAATCAATAGGGTTATCGTAACAACAGATAACAACAGAAAGTGAAAAGGCAAGAGAGGGAGGGTAATATTACAGATTGGTGTTGGATACGTATGTAACAGTTATAGGCTATTATAAAATAATAAATACAAACAAACTATAAAGTAAACTAATATTAATAATGATAAAAGTAATTAAGCAAATTGATCTAGCTTAGTAAACTAGCAGAAAAAAATATTTAATGACATATCAAATAACATATATAAACAAAATTACTTTCTAAGTTAAAAGTAACGACCATGTAAAATTAATTTTGACTATATAATATGTATATACTAATAATTTGAAATATAATAATACAATTATTACAAAATAAGGAGAATGTCAAATAATTAGCATACATTGGTTACTTGAATTAAATAAGGCAACGGTATATGTAAAACAATAGTAAAACAGCAATAAGTGAATCTAAATATAAGCTTCAATAATTAATTCTTGATTGTTCCGGTTTCTGAATAGAATCAATAAAAGTAAAAACGTTTATTAGTACTTACTACTAGGAAAAACCCATGCGTGTTCCGCACGCCAACCCCGTTGGAACCTTCTATACACATAATCATGTTTTCTTTATAATAAAGGTGTAGGATTAATAATAACCCCAAAGCTAAGATGGTAAATAATGTTAAATGTTCAAATCAAATTATTTCGTACATTTTAGAACAACAGTTATAATAAAGGTTAAAAGAACAAGCAATTCTCAGGTCTGCACTTTAATAAAACCCTAACCTAAAAGTTAGAAATACAAATAATTGCTTAAAAATTTGAAATCAGCAGTTGATGGAAATATTAGAGCAAACAACTGTTTTATCTGTTATGTTATTCTATCGGTTTCTATGGTAATAAATGTAAATACATGTGTTGGTTCATCAGTCTAGGCCTAATCGAAAAATTGTTTAAGACTAAATTTACAAATATTGAAATAAAAAAAATGTTTTTATCAAAATTAATTATAGCCTATGTTACTCAGGGATGTAGCGTTTTATTAGTAAAACAATTTCTCCAATCAGTCCAATAATTCCAGAGATTACCCCCTGTATACAAACAAAAAAATTTTACCTCTTTCTAATATTATTATAGAGTATAATATTAGTTTATCTTTTAAATTTAAGTCCGAACTAAACTCCACTTTTGCAATACAAATTTTATTTTTAATCATTAAAAAATACAACAAGAAAAAGAAAAATTACAACTAAGATTTTAGTCTTGCATCCTTGTTTTATCTTGACGTTTTCCTTGCAGACAGTCAAATTAGATAGTGTAAAACGAACTATACGATATTCTTTCATATTTATATTTTTTTCTTTAGTATTTATGTTAAAAAATATAACTTGTTTTAAGTTCAGGATGTTCACATTTTGTTGACAATGTTGGTATCTCACAACCAAACCAAAACATCTCAATTGTTTTTTTTTTGTATTTCGCATATAATCTGATAAAATTGTAGAACTAAATGGGAGAAATTTATTAGTTTATCGTTCAATTTAAAAAGACATGGTACGAAACTCTTATAGTATACTTTACTAGTATACTTTATGCTTCATGTGTAAATAACCTTGGTATGCTCGTAATTTAAATATGCTTCATTTTCACATATTTTGTAATGTTATTATACAAATCACCATAGTATGAATCAAAATTGAAGATAACACTTTGTTTGTGATAAAAGTTTATGAAATAAATAAATCCAAAAGAAGAAGACTCCCTGTCTTAAAGTTCACTTGATTAAATTTAGCAATACTGTAGTAGAGAAAATAGCTATATATTAATTTGAAAAGATTTTTTGTAATCCGAGTGAAATCTCGAGTTTTACTGGACCGATATACACGCAGTAGGTACCAAATTAAAGGTAATTGTCTGTATATTAGCCCATTTTGCTTGGATTTCAGTTTTTAAACCACTAAATTTTATAAAAACTGAAATTAAAATCTCTTAAGGCAATTTAACATGGTACAATTTTTTAAGCCTATTTCGAGTGATATCTATTGGACCGATTGACATGTGGTTTTTGTTAAATGAAAGGTAATTAACTATATATTTGCCCATTTGCCTTAAAACTTTACTATTCCTTTATTTACTATTTTAAAAATGGAATTTAAAATATTTTCTATTCATTAATATTGTTTTTACTGATCAACTGAATAGCACAGATCAGCTGATTATAACAACACATGTTGTATTATCATAACATGGTTTGTTTATGTTGTAATTTACTTTATTGAAGTAGGTTATGTTTAATTTTGCTGTTGCTTAATTATGTTTTTCTGTTTATAGTTCAATAGTTATGGAGGTGAAACGTATACATGGTGATGGAAATTGTCTTTTTAGATGTGTTCCTTACTTTTTATATGGGACTAAATCGTTCAAATTAAACGAAATTTACTTAATTAAATCAATCTATTAAATCAGGTAACTAGGCCTACTACTAACTTGCGACATATTCGCACGGGTCAGCTAGTATGGTATGAAAACAATCTCTAAACCTAGTGGTGATAGTAGAACAGCTGAGAAAGAACACGAAAATGTCAATGGTTTAACCACACTCAAATACCGAGAGCCTAGACCATGAAATGCGGTTAAAACATCTTACAAAAGACTGTAAATGAGTGTAAACGTAAGGCTGAAGTGCTATAATTGTAAAGGAACGCATCCTGCTAATTACAGGGAATATGAAGTAGCAAATGCGCTATTATACTTTGTCCAACCAGCAAAGCGGGTTGAGTCTTAAGGGTAAAATCGTCCAGACTGCTGTTAATGATTATTTTAAAATGAGTATTTGGGATTTTTCTTCCTGAACGATATTTTGCTCGCACCAGAAAGAAGTAAAGATGAATATGAAATATTATAATTCGAAGCTAAACGAATTGATATCTCTTCTTTAAATTAGTATAAATGAATACATTGATGATAAAAGGTTGTATTTATATTAATTTGATAACCTTAAAGCAAATCCTATAACGTATTTTATCTATTATTAGTTCTATAACTCATATTAAAAAGAATCAAACTTACAAGACATCGTATTATTGATTGACGGAGAAACTCTCAGGACTTGTTCTTCAGGTGAAAATAAAAAAAAAGTTCATATAAACATAGGACCGAAAACTCTTCGTTTCCCAGATATCCGCCATTTTGTTTTTCGTACAAAATAATTCATATCTAGAGAACGGTTTGACTGATTGAGTTCAAACTTGACATGCAGCTTAACCTAACAATGATATATCTCAAGAAAAATAATCAATACTATCGAGTATTGCGTTTCAAAATGGCGGCTGTTTGAAAATTTCAAACCTAAATAACTCAAAAACCGTACATTTTAATGAAAAATGTCAAGACACCTTTTTTGTAGTCCTTTTGATTCCCTATTGGATGGTGTAACTGTAAAAACAATCGGATGAAGGATAATAGTTGAGTTATGTGTAATAATTGGTTTGTTCAACTCGGCATACTATACCAACACAGTAAACACAGCAATATTGTATGTACATTTGCTGTCATTACCTTTAACTTACCTATTATCCTTCATCCGATTGTTTTGACAGTTACACCACCCGATAGGGAATCAAAAGGGCTACAAAAAAGGTATCTTGACATTTTTCGTTAAAATGTACAGTGTTTGAGTTATTTAGGTTTGAAATTTTCAATCAGCCGCCATTTTGAAACGCACTATTGGATTTAATTGCTTATTTGTTAATATTTTTACCTTATTGTTTCCGTCTTGTGACTTCGTCTGCGTTTTTTTATAATGACGCGTTTCGAAACCTATGTTTCATCATCAGATTATTTAATAAATAAATTAAAAGTTCACATTACAAAAACACAACAACATACAACTCACGACACATAACACATATAAATTGTCCGGTAGACGTCTACTACGGCGGGCGGTCGAGCGACAACTGATAAGACGAGGTATTCCGTAGCAAAGACTCTGAGATCTTTATGGCCGAGTCATATAATAAGTTTGATTTAAAATGCAATTGGTCATTGAGTAATGCATTGCTATTGTATTTATTAGCTTTATAAATTTCAAATTCCTCCAGCGCGTTCATATAAGTGCCCTTTGTGCAGATGTGAATGGGTTTAAAATTGGTAGCGAAATCACTGTATTGGTGGTTATTGTCAATGAGGTGAATCGCGTAATTTGACTTGTTTCCGTCCAAACTTTTCTTAGGCAAATGTTCCTTAAACCGTGTTGAAAATGGCCTGCCGGTTTGACGTAAATAGAATTTGTCACAATCATTGCATTGGATTTTGTATACCCCAGTTCTTTCTTCAACGGGTCTATTTATTTTTTGACTGCGTATTTTTCTTACACTATTGTTGGTGCGGAACGCTGTAGTAATGTTGATTTTGCGAAGGGTGTTACTTATAATATTGGGAAGAATGTTACCATATAATGAGGATATATACTTAGTTTTTGTTTTTTCCCTCTGAATGTTATTTTTGTTCTTGTGTTTTTGAACTAAGTTGTCAACCATTTTGCATTTGTATCCATTGGCCACTGCTATGTGTTTAATCACGTTTAACTCAACATGAAAAGCGTCGTCCTCAAGTGGTACGGAAAGTAATCGGTGTACAAAGCTATTGTAAGCTGGTCGGTGTTATGCTTATTTGTTTTTAGATATATCATTGTTAGGTTAAACTTCATGCCAAGTTTGAACTCAATCAGTCAAATCGTTCTCTAGATTTGAGTTATTTTGTACAAAACACAAAATGGCGGATATCTGGGAAACGAAGGGGTTTCGGTCCTGTGTTTATATGAACTTTTTTTGTTATTTTCACCTGAAGAACAAGTCCTGAGAGTTTCTCCGTTTCTTCGTGGGACACCCTGTATAATCTACGATAGGTGTTGTTAAAGTATTTTAGGTGATGGGTGATATCAGCTGTTATAATAATATTATAATGTTACTCACGTACGTATGTATGTACTTACAGACGTATACTCGCTTTTATAGGAGTTTATAGTTTATGTTTACATCGTCAAGTTGAAATTAAATAACTTTAAAACGCACTGATATTTATATTTTCGAGATAAACGATCTGTTAATAGATCAAATAAACAAATATTGTGGATTCGATTGACAAAATATTTCCTCGTTACATACAGTTCATTCCAGATACATACAGGGTGTTCATAAACCCCTTCATTATCTTTGTGAAGGAGGTGGGTAGGAGGGAAAGAGGTCGACAAATCTAAAGGTAGGTCATGTAATACACCATTGTAAAGCTTAATAAAAGAGAAATAGAATGGCGCAAACTAGAGTTCAGTATCTCGTTTCTTTTTAAAATATCTGACAATAAAAGTTCTTTAAAATTTATTTTTATTTCAACATCATCTCTTTTAAATGTACAGTACTGTAACTAAAATGCTATCCTTGTCTTGATAAGGTTTTTAGATTGTATTGGAATGTCTTTAATCTAGTTATAAAAACATTGACGAAATAACTTTTTTTTTATAAGTACCCTCAACAATCTACTTATATCTGAAACCTTCATTCTCCAACAATCCTTTGGGACAGAATTAAATTAAACATTTGTAAGAAAACATGGTTGTATATACAAAGCTGTCCAAGGCCGTAGACAAGGAGGGGCGGGGGGGGGGGGGGTAAAAACCCCCAAAATCCCGAAATTTAGTAGTAAAAATTATTACTAGGTTTAAAAAACGCAAATTACATTATAAAATAGACAATATAACAGAGGGTCCAGAAACATCATTGTGCATTGCATGCATACTGATATTTAGATTTGCTTAATTAAACTACAACGTACAATACACATGGATGCAGTAGGTTACAGCCTTACTCTCTTGTGAGTTGTGAGCTTGATCTGATCTATTAAATAAGAAAACTATGAAAGTGCATGCTTTACTCTAACAAAACAAAATCATTCACCATCCTTACATCCTACGATATTTAACATGGGTAACTATATCCAAATTTTAAAAATATGTTCACGTTCACAGATACGCAAATTTTGCATTTCCTATGCCAGGAGCTGACCTTTTATTTTTTATATTTATAGAATAAATGAGTAGAAATTACTTTCTTTTTAATTTTTGAACCTTTTTACGTAATACTCACTAATATTTTAAAGCGGACGCATATGCGGAAGCATGCAATGATCTGTGTATTGAAAATTCTTCCAATACGGGGGTAGGCGTGCGAAGCACGCAATGCATAGTGTATTGAAAATACTCCCAATATGGGGGTTGGCGTGCGAAGTATATTGAAAATACTTCCAGTACAGTTGGAAGTAATGCACTGTGCGTCGGCCGCTTCTCATAGTGTTCAGTGTCAAGCTCACATATTCGTCCTCAGCAGTGAATTTGTGAAAAGGGTTTAATTTCAAATCCTCGGTCCTGATTTGACCCCCCCCCCTCCCTGCCCAAAAAGTCTTCCTATGGCTATGGCCACGAAACTGTCCTTAGCAGCACATCGGACGCAACAAACATGTTGTAACTAGCATAGTAAATAAACTTTGCTACATATTTATAGCTCCCAATGGAAATATAAATCTTATGGTAGAAAACAAGTTCTCATTTTAGTAAATGCATTAATGGCAATTATTTCACTTAATTTTTACATTTTGTACTTGAGTCAGATACTCATTGGTGTTTAAAGTTAATAGTAAAAACATTAATAATAATAATAAAACTTTATTGACATTATATTTACAAGAACAAAAGCCTCTCCTTTCTGATATAACTTTGTTGAACCACAGAGAAGGCTTCTCTGTGGTTGAACCATGTACTTATCTTGGTACCTTAATGTACTAAACCTAACTAATAAAATTAACAGAATACAACAAAATTATGAAAATACAAAAGGAAAAAAGAAAATAGAAAGACAAGCTAAAACAAAAAGATAAAGGGAAAGAAATAGTATAACCATACTCTTTTTCTCAGTATTAATACCGGTATAGTCCGGTCCTCAGCACTCTTTTCATTTCTTGCTTCCTTCATTGGTCGCCTACTTTCTCCACTAATTCCTCCCTCCATCGTATTGCTGGTCTTCCCTTCGTCCATTGTTTTCCCCGGAGAATCCATTCTGTTGTTAATTTCGCCCAACGGTGATATTCCCTTCTTGCTGTATATTCAGTCCATTTCCATTTCAACATCTATGCAAAGTTTTTTATCTTTACTTTCCTCCATAACTGCTTATTGCTTATTTTCTATTTTTGTTTCGCCCTTAACACACTTCTCACACCCTCCTGTTGTGCGGCTTCCTATCTTCTATATATATTTTTTGTGAGGGTACAAGTTTGGTATAAAATAGTTGGATGTATACAAAATAAAAATAAAACATTAACAAGCTAAACATTATGATGTTCATTTATCCCCATTAAATAAATAAGAAGACATTTTTGCTCTAAAGTTGAAGATACGCTTGATAAAGGCAACCAAAAAGAAACGGCTATATATTTTAATATCCACGTATCCTATGCATCAAATAAAAACGTAAAATTTACCTATCAAACTTTAAAAGTCATGAAAAATATATTTCATATTTCAGTTTTTAAATAATATGAATATGAGAAGATGTTTAATTTTGATTTTGATTTAGAAGTAACGAATAGGAAGATGTATAATTATGTATAAAATATAGATACATAAAACATAAGCCTTTTTTGTAGCCCCCCCCCCCCAGTTAGTCAATATTTAAAGACCATAATCCAGGAGTCAAATAGCTAACGATAGGTCACGAAACAATATTCCTGATCAATATTTTCTCTCTTAGAAATAAGTTAGGAATAACTTAGAAATAACTTTCAGGTTAACATTTCAGTGTAATTTTGAAAGTAAATAGGAACCGTGGTAGTCTTCTTAGAAACTTGTATTTCTATTAACAATAACATTCACAAACATAAATGTTTTTGTTATTTTTCTTTTTGATTATTTGCTATTGTTTGTGTGTTAAAAATATAACTTCATTTCTCACGAAAATGTAATGAGAAATACAGGATTTAAGACTAGAACTTAGAAAAATCGTACAGCTAAATACAAACTGAAATAGAAAGCTAAAAGCCAACAAAAAACATTAATACCAGAAATACATTCTTAGTGTGAATTTGTATTTCTTCTTAAAACTTGTAAAAACGAATATATTTATGATAAAAGGTGGTACTGATATTCAGTTTATAACCTGAAAGCAAATATTATAAAATATTACAGCATACCGTACATTAATTCTATAACTCATATTTAAAAAAAAATTAAATAGTGCGCTTAAGACCACACGGGAGAAATATAAACTTTTTTAACACAACTTACGAAATGGGGAAGCATAATGTTAATTTCAGAGGTATTACCAATTAAACTATCTGTTGTGTTAACATTACCGGGTTAACTACGACGTAGGACAATATGTTACACTTACATACCCAACTCAAATATACTAAACTAGCAATGGTCGTGGTCTAGCCGGACAAGGCGTAAGTCTATGGCGATGGACTCTGCTGGTTCGAATCTCGGCAAGACCTAAACTTTTTTCAAACTGACGGAACAGAGCGTTTCATAAAATGCACGAGAAAATGCGTGACGGTAAAATCCGATTCACCGCCAGCAAACATGGCGTTTACACTTCATAAATCAACTTTACAAGAAAATTACAACGATTGAAGTTGTAAACATAAAGTATAATCTACGCTGGGTCTTGTTTAAATATTACAGATGATGGGTGAAATCAGCTGTTATTAAGTATGTATGTGCGTACGGAGGTATACTTGCTTTTATAAGAATTGATTGTTCAATAACATTGTACTATGAGTGTAATGCTGTTTGTTAAATTAACTATGCAGACGTCTTGTAACTTCGTTGCTGAATCCACAAGATGCAAAGTTAGTAGTAACTTTAGTACAAGAGCAGGTATATTTGATCAGTCCAAACAATACGGATGTTGTAAGATTAACAATGTAGAACTGAATTTAAAAAATAATAAAACTAAGTAAGTATAAATTAATAATGTTGAACCTTTGCTAATACATCAGAAGAAGAATTTCTATTAGCTTAATATCTATAAAGCTAGATAGCTGAAATTGGTACATATTATTCATAAGTTGTCTTAAAAAAAAAGAAAAAGAAAAACCACTTGAATTTCGATTATTTGTATCAAAGGGGTATAATGGGTGGGCCATGTAGCCATTACTTTAGGTAAAATGTAGGCAGAAATATAACATTTTAAACACAGGTTGACCGAAGAAGATTGGATGCACTTCGAAACATGAATTTTAATCATTGCGTTCGTTTGCAAACTGATATTTAGCTCTTACCGTCACACAGCTGATCATGTATGTAAACATTATTTGTTGGGAAATCAATGATAGATTTGGATGAAACTCACTACGTGGGCGAAGAAACTCAGATCTTAGGCCAGATTTAAAACACAATTATTGTACCCGAAACTAATTTCATTTACTTTATCTTTTTTTTGTGAGCGAAGCCATGGGTACCTGCTCGCAATCAATATACGTAATACATGAAAGTGTGGTTTCTCCATGCGTGCCAGCGTGCCACTATACTCCGCAACCAACACCTGCAGCCTCATGGGGTTATATGGTATGGTCTTCCATCCTTCATCCATGCAGAAGATGGAACTGCGGGGGTTGGGTTCCGAGATAGGCGTCAATAAAGAGAGCACCACAGAAATGGTCTTCTTATGGGAAGCAGGTGAAGCAGCTGGGAATAGAGTGCCGAAGTGGCCGAGACTGACCAGAACGTTCCGGAATGTTATAGACTATTCCAGAAGGTTCGCCAATGTTCTAGATTGCTGCAGACGGTTCTGGAACATCGAAGAGACTTACCATTCCGGAACGTTATAGAAACTGGAAACGGACTATGGAAACGGAAACTAATTTGTAAACAACTTTTGCAGTAAACTTATAACTTACAGTTATAAGTTTGTAACCATCACTGATGATGATGACTTGGTCATCGAAACGCGTTTGAATTATTAAACGTTTTTTATGAGAAACTGTGTTCTGTTTTTATTTATATAACTTTTGCACTTTGATTACTTGCATCTACTGTAAGTTGTAAAGTATTGTTCGGAGAAAATATTTTAGATAAACTGTACTCATAGACGTCAAATATACCTCAAAATGGCAGAAGTCATTGCTTTTGCGCTTAGCCTACTGTCGCATAGCTAGTCTTGTAAGTAAGCCTAAATAGATTGATCCACACAGTAACCGAGCCGCAGTAAAAACTAATTGAAAAATACAAGTAATAATTTACTTATGTGAATTAAATTTGAAATAAAATGAGAGAAAAATATTACAAGTATGTAACATAGTGATAGGGGATAGCAAAATGTATAAAAAATCCCCGTAGTGAAGCACGTATTCAGCTAGTCTACGTATAAAGCTGGAGGGGTTCACTGATTCATTGACATTAACTATGAGGCACTTCCCGTAATCGCACCTCCCCTCGACCTCATTTTGAATTAAAGCTCTCGACGAGAAACATTCAGAAAAATTACCAGAAGTTAAAATTTTTTAATTTTGGAAGCGCCTTTTGGGCTGGAAATATTTTTTCAATTTTCCACTTTGAGCGCTTTTTGTAAGAAAACGATAAGAGGTAGTAAACAATTTTAAATACAAAAGTTGTAGAAAATTTTATTTCAAACTAACGATTTTCCTCACATTTAAGATCTGATCATCCTTTTAGTCACTATTCATCTGAGAATAAAGGCTCGTTCAACGTCTTTCTACTTATATAAAGCTAGGAAGGTTCACTGATTCTATCACTGACATAAACTATGAGGCACTTCCCGTAATCGTACCCCCTCGACCTCATACTTGAGTTAAAGCTCTCGACGAGAAACCTTTAGAAAAATTTCCAGAAGTTAACACTTTGGAGTTTTAAAGGGACTTTTCGGGCGGGAAAAGTAACATTTTTAAAAGATTCCACTTTGAGTGCGTTTTTAACGATTTTCCGTCTGATTAAAGATCCGATCATTCGTTTAGCCGCTATTCAACCGAGAAGGAGCCCACAAGCCTTCACATTTCCCATGTCAATCTTATGGAGAAATGTTGAATGGGTTTGAGTCAGCTGCCAAATAAAACAGCTGATTTATACTCGGTCACCAAGTTACAAACGAATCAAACATTAGCGAGATCCTTTAAGAAATTTTCCAACTGCGAGAGAAGCGAAGCGTCCAGGGGCAGAGCCCCTAGTTGTTTTATAAAGTTTGAAGCATTAAATAAAATATACAGTTATTTATGAATACAGTAAACCAACTGTTTATTTTCTCCATTATTACCGACTTCTATATATAGTTAACCCTTAGTAATTGTGTTTTATTAATCTAAACAATAATTTGTAAAGGTTAGCCTAAATATTTATGAAAGAATTTACCTTCAGTTGGACCAGGTTGATATATGTTTTAAAATGTATAAATTCTGTCCTTTCCAATATCTATCTTAAGCTTTATTCATGCAAATAAATCTATGTGAATCAACGTAAAATGTGAATAAACCAATCCTGTAAGAATCCGTTACGTGTAGTTTATCCCTTGGGTATTAAGCCGCCTAACGGTGTCAATAAGATCTATGCGTTACAGTTAGCTTAAAACAAAAGCGATTAAAGTGAAAATGTGAGATGATATTGACTAGTTTTATGTTTCTGGGATAAAACGATTACTGGAATTATATTCGTAAAATCAATTTCCGTTTAAGACACGTATGCCTAAAATCGATCTGTATTGAATCAAGTAAAAATACGTTCTACGTGACAAAGTTCTGATGGTTTATTTTGTCAATGCTATAATATTTTATTTTATACAATTTCTCAATTGAATAAAAATTTCGTTATACTAATATTAATTTCGCCTATATTATAATAGAAGAAATTTCCCTTTGTAGTTCCAAATGATGAGGAATGAACTATCTACTAGTAAAAGTTTGACTTCAATGTAAATAAAGAATAGAATCCAACGTAATTGTTGTAAAATAAGCTGGCATAAGAGGGTGGAAGTAGAGCAAACAGTGTTTGATTCACGTTAAAAGTGATTACGTTGTATGATCTTTTAAATGCTTATCCTAACGTAACAATA
>JAGFPH010003912.1:59518-97062 GCA_018207615.1 Philaenus spumarius | reverse complement strand
GGGGTCAGGTCAGGACCGGGGATTTGAATTTAAACCCTTTTAACACGTTCACTGCTATAGTCTGTCCGCTCGGCCGTGAACCCCCCCTCCCTACCCGCTCGCTGGGCCTGCCGGTGGCAAACTAGTGGAGGGGGCGTTGAGTTCCGAGAAGTCAGGTATCACGGCCGAGCGGACAGACTATAAGGACACTGAACACTATGAGAAGCTTCCGATGCACAGTACATTTTGGGAGTATTTTCAATACACAATGCATTGCTATTGACAACTGTATTGATCCCCCCCCCTCTGGCTACGGCCTTGGTTTGCATCAAACATTATCTAGCACATAAATAGGACGGGTGAGTTGAATTGAAGTGGGCAGTATATAATTCAAAGCTGGTAGAGATTTTTCACATTTTAACAGCATTAAAAAGTACAATCTTACGGATGGTAAAACTGGCTTGCGAATGAATCCTTGTTTAGTTACAAGTAAACATATATTAGCTGTAAGTTTTTTCTCTACAGATTTCATTTGAATTGGCATATAGGCCAGTCGGTATAGGTTACAACTACCAGTAATTTGCAATAAGGCTGATTTGTTTTTATAAGTACATTAAAGTATGCAGATTAACATAAAAAAAGTTTACCAGTCTATCGATTTCCCAAAGTCGAAAAAGAAATCGATTATCATTTTTTTTCGATTGTCCTTAATATTTCGAGCTGGGATTAAGATAGAGAAAAATAAAAAATACCACCGTGTTTTTTTCAGTGTTTTTTTCAACAAAAAAGGTCATATGTATTTATTTCGTCCGAGCAATGGTTTGTCTGGAAAAAATTCGTTAATGCAGGTATGTATTTTGAAGCAGGGGAAATCACTAAAAGGGGACATCTTATTCATATATGAAGCGTTGGCTCATTCTAAATTGGCCGAATTTTAATATATCGAATTGAAACTTGGTATAGGAGTTAAAATATATATTTTAAACATTTATGCTGAGTCTCAGCTTGTTATCTTGAAAATTACCCGATCTAGGAGTCGATTTCGATTATCGATTTTAGGAGTACCGGACCCACCAATTCATTTTAAACAGTTCCAGTTTAGAAACTTTTTAAAATATCAACCTGAAAGTTTTTTTACAAGTTAAATATATAGATTCAAACAAGATCAATGAGTATAAACCTTTTTTATTATTTACTTTTCAAAGCACAAGTAACTTAAAAAAGTATAATTTTAGACCTTTTTAGATTTTTCATCAAAACGCTTGAGTTAATCGGCTGCAGATTAGTCAATTTTTTAAATATAGTTTTTAAAATAAGTATAGCAAAAACCAATTGTGTTATTAACTTCTGTACCAATTTTTAAATCGATATGTTCAAAAATGTCAAAAATGGAGTCGTTGAATCCAAAGGTGTTATAGTTAAAACGAGATAGGTAAAACAGAAGACTATTTTCAAGCGCCTAGTTTTTAAAAATAGCATGACAAAAATCGTTCATACTTACTAAGAATATTTATACTGGTGTACTCAACTTGTAAAACAAATTTGATGTTGATATTCCAAAAACTTTCTAAACTGGAGCTGTTTAAAATGAATTGGTGGGTCCGGTACTCCTAAAATCGATAATCGAAATAGACTCCTAGATCGGGTCATTGTCAAGATAACAATCTGAGACACAGCATAAATGTTTAAAATATATATTTTAAATCATACGCCAAGTTTCAATTCGATATATTAAAATTCGGCCAATTTAGAATGAGCCAACGCTTCATATATGAATAAGATGTCCCCTTTTAGTGATTTCCCCTGCTGCAAAATACATACCTGCATTATCGATTTTTTTCCAGACCATTGCTCGAGTGAAATAAATACATATGTCCTTTTTTGTTGAAAAATACCCCCCCTACACGGTGGTATTTTTTATCTTTTTCTATCTTCATCTCAGCTCAAAATATTAAGGATAATCGAAAAAAATTATAATCGATTTTTTTTCGACTTTGGGAAATCGATAGACTAGTAAACTTTTTTTTATGTTAATCTACATACTTTAATGTACTTATAAAAAAAAATCAGGCGTATTGTAAATTACTGGAACTTTTGGTCTAAATTGACCCCTACCGACTGGCCTAATAATTATTTTAACACTTTAAATAATTGGAAGTAAAAAATCATATTTACGATTAAAGTGATCAAAGAAACATATCTAGTAGTGAAACAAAATCATATTTACACATCATAAAATGTAAATAGAATAAAATTGATTTGTATTAGTTATACAATAAATCAATTAAATAGTTCAGAGAAACAAGTAGTGTCGATACGATTGACTGAATGCTCCCTCGGTGTATAAAGTTCACTACAAAGATAAATAGAAGTAGCAATCCATGTTGGGTGTTTGGTTACACTGCGCTGGATTCAAACAAAGCAAAGCTCAAAGCTGTAATATTTTGAAGTGTAACTTTCTACAGGCGCACCTCGTCTAAAAATTGCGGGCGTTGAATGGGATTTTATCGTCAAGCTTTTTCCGTCACGCGTCAACCTCTACTATAATATACAGTACACATGTGTATATAGCAGAGTATATAGTTTACTTGGCAATACCTCTGAAATGGACACTGTGCTTCCTCATTTCGTAACTTGTTTTAAAATAGTTTACTTGGTGATACCTTTGAAATAGACATTGTGCTTCCTCATTTCGCAACTTGTTTTAAAATAGTTTACTTGGCAATACCTATGAAATAAACATTGTGCTTCCTCATTTCGTAACTTGTTTTAAAACAGTTTACTTGGTGATACCTTTGAAATGGTGCTTCCCCATTTTGTATCTTGTGTTAAAATAGTTTACTTGGTGATACCTTTGAAATCTAAATTGTGCTTCCTCATTTCGAAACTTGTGTTAAAAAAATAGCTTACTTGACAATACATCTGAAATGGACATTGTGCTTCCTCACTTCGTAAGTTGTGTTAAAATAATTTACTTTTCAATACCTCCGAAATGGACGTTGTGCTTCCTCATTTCATAAATTGTGTTTTTATTCAATATTTTCTATACTTTTGAAGTGTAAATCAGAATATCGCCATAGAAGTATACACTCTCGCGTGTGGTCTTAAGCACGCCTGGATTTTTTCTCGCTCTATAAAATGAAATGAAAGTTGGTCATTTAAGATATCGTCCGGTTTATTTTCGAATGCTTTATAAATTTCATACTCTTCCTTAGTCTACCTTTGCCGCAAATGTGTAGGGTTTCTACCGAAGCGTGGAAGTCACCTGGGCTATGTTTGTTTTCGGCAAGGTTACGAGCATAATTGGAATTGTTAATGTTGGACTTATTGTTGGGAATGTTCCTTTCATTTCACTCTCACCATTTATATGATATGGCCATCAAATATTTACAGAAGACAAACAGAGATAAACATCGTTAAGATCCCTGAACGTAATACCGGCAGTATTCAACCGAAAATGATAGCGCACCTAAGTTTATGTAAAGCGCGATATTGTGTTTATGTGTTGGTGTGATGTGAACGTGTTTTTGTGTGTATATGTTTTATTTATTTTAATGTGCGACGATCTCTTCGGAGTGATTATAACTTGAAAATGGAGTTTCGCCTCCGAAACATGTCGTAAGGAATACACGACAAGAAGTCACGCGACGGACCTAACAAAGTAATATTATTATTATTAATTATAATAGTGACTTGGTACCACAAACATGCTAATCATATTACATAAGTCTGGAACCAAGCGAAACACGGTTTAGTTAACTTCCGCCATAGTTCTTATTACATTGTTACACTGTACATTATAGGGTATGGTAATAATGCAAAGTTTGCTTTATTATTTTCAATTTATCTTATTGTATAATGGGATGTTTATGTTTCAGACTCAGTTAGCTAACGTTACAATAATTACGGTAGAAAATTAATTCTTTATTTTGAAAGACACCAAAATTCTAAAGTAGGCCTATGTTATTTAGAACTATATCTAATGCAAATAATTTAATATGCTAGGAATTTATTTAAATTTTAATTAATATTATTACTTGCAGGGATAATAGGCAGACCTGCGTTTATCTATAGGCAGATTTGTTCAATATTCTTTTAAGTGGACCGTTACTAATTTGCGTTTATTTTAGATGTAAATAATTGCTGAATTGAATTTCCTTTAAACGGGGCTCTTAATTGTATGCTAATCAAATAGTAAAGCTTTATAAAATATTATATAGCCGAAGCATTACCTAATAGTCCTCCAGAGAGGTTTCCGTTTTCAGTTTAATCGTTTTGTTTTTAACTGACTGTAATTCAGCGATCTTATTATCCACGTTAAAAGGATTAAGCGTAATCCACTGTAATGCCCAGAGGATTCTTTCCTGAGTGGTTTGTAATATTGATTTACTGGAGTATACGGTATTTATTACATTAAATTGTTTTGGGCATTAGAAAAACTATGGAAAATTTAGAATTTCTAAATTTAATGTAAAACCCCTTTTGACCACTATTTTCACGAGTTACAAGAAAATAAGTTTTGAGGCTTGTTCCCACAGTATTTCAATTTAAAAGAAAGCAATATTATAGAAAATGAATCTTGATTTTCTAATACATCATAAATTAGTTCATACTTTATTTAATGATTTTATGATATCATCAGTAATACATAAAAAGTGTTTCCCTCTCCAAGTATTACCAAAATTATGAAGGCACCTAAGCTATTGAGTTTCTATTGAATCATTTTCTTGAAGCCAGCTTATCTGTAAATACTTTCGTTTAAGGGTCTGCTGTAGTTGGCGGCCGTTTTGGATTTTTATCAAATAAGAGCCAACCATTTATGGGCTCTTACTTCAAACCATTTATTTCGTTTATTTTGTATCATAAAATTGTTTGCAAGGTCTCATTTTAAGCACAGTCACAATACGCATCCGTTTTGCGTTTCAAAAGTTTTAAAATTCGTTTCATTTGTCACTTAACTGACATTTTTGAAGTACCAAGTTTGAACTTTTTTCTTTGCACAATAAAAAATGTATAGTTAAAAGTGAATATTCAGCACTCAATTACAAAAAATTGGGTCTGCGTCGGACCAGACGGTGGAAGTTATACTTCTTTGGCCATTCGTATATTCATATACTTTCCTATAATTTTTGAAAAAAATTTCCCAGCCGAGGATCGAACCAGGGATTCTAGCGTGGAAGTCGAGTGCGTTAACCACTCACCCACCGAGACTCTTGAGGTATCTCTTGTAGAGAAAAGATATAAAAAGGCACTTTCCGGATTTTACTCCTAACGCGTGACACGGTTTTTCGACCGACACCCCATCCCGATTACAACGGGCGCAAAGAAGTATAACTACAAAAGATGGATTTATAAAATGGTTTGAAGTGAGGCAATGTCAAAGCGCTCAGCTGCAAGAAATTGCACTGATATGGCTATAATAGAGAGAAGCACTGGCGTTTCCGGTTGTTTTCTCGTTTACTGGAGCAGACGCTTAAGAAAACTATTAATAAAGGTAGTTATTTAAAATAATTGTATTTCGTTACTCGAAAATTTAACCATCCAACATAAACTTTTTAAATATTACAGATATTTTTTTTAACGTAGCCCCCATATTTTAACAACAATGCAAATTTTAAAACCAACTAGTGAGGGCCATTATAATTTTTATCTTGAAGGCATTGGATGTATGCGCCTGTAGGTAAGACTAAGAACTGAAAGAATTCTGCATAGACGCTGACATTGTTAGTTTGATTGAGCTGGTCTGACTTCGGTGGACTAGACGCGTCCAAGAATAAAACAACTTAAACCAGTAAATGGATGATATTATTTATAGCAATAGTCGGCTAGAGTAGGCAAGTCAAGATTAAGAAGGATGGACTGTGGCATTGATGAGGATGCGCCTGCATTACTTGGAGGAGGATAGCATAAGAGAAACGGAAGAACTTTTCTGACGGAGTCTAAGAAAGAAAACCTGTACTTCGTTCTAAGTGGTATAAACTGCTACACATATAACATGGGACGTCCAGATACGAAACAGCGGTAATTGTTTAATATTGCTGTTTCAGAAGCAAATCTTCCCATATTGGCATATATTTTGAATTCTAACAAATAAATTGACATGATTAAAGGAAAAATAAATTCACCCTAAAAAATGAGAAAAATTATATATATATTCTATAGCCTGAAGTTCTAACTTACATTTCTAGTTTCAATATGTTTCAAGTAAATCTTTCCTTATTGAGATACTTTATCTATATATATAAAAGCGAAATACCACTCACTCACTGACTCGATCATCACGATTTCTCAAAAACTACCAAACAGATTGGAATGCAATGTAGCTTCCTCTAGGGCCATAGGTGCTCTCTAAGAAAGGGTTTGAAAAAATTCGAAATTTTAGGGAGAGTTTGGGGGGATCAAAGTTATTAAATCACGATTTCTTCAAAACTACCGAACGGATTGGAATGCAATTTGGTATGTAGCTTCCTCTAGGGACAAAAGAGTTCAATAAAAAAGGGTTTTTAAAAAATTGAAAATTTTAGGGGGGTTTGTGGGGTAAATATTATTAAATCACGATTTCTCCAAAATTACCGAACAGATTGGAATGCAATTTGGTATGTAGCTTCCTCTAGAGCCATAGGCGCTAGCTAAGAAAGGGTTTAAAGAAATTCGAAATTTTAGGGGGGGTGTGGGGGGGTCAAAGCTACTAAAATACCAATTTCCGATCTTTTATTACTATGACAATAGTGCTTTTATTATTTAAGATCTATATATATATAAAAGCCAAATACCACTCACTGACTGAACACTTAAAAAGAATACAATTACGTTAAAAAGACTGAAAATACCAACCACCACGGGCAACGCCGTACGGGTCAATTAGTATTGTTATATATTCTAACAATTAATTGACATAATTAAATTTACGGAAAAAGAAATACGAATAGTAACTTACTTTAAAAGTCTTCATCTGATGAAGAACTAGTTGTTGACGGTTCATCCCGCGCTTCTGGAACATTCCCGCACTCCGGACACTTTTTCGACTGTCACAAAAAGCCGTCTTTGTACAAGAAATTTTGCAATGTAAGTTAGCACAAAAAATAATTGTAACTGCAAGACACCAAGACAACTGATTACAACCGTCCGAATCTGACCGCCACTTTTAACAAAACCTAACATCTTGTTTAATGTTCCGGCTCTACAAACATGTTTATTTTTTGATGGGAACATTGTTACTTCTCAGAATAAAACCAGTCAGTGAGAATAAAAATTAAAACAAAAAATAAAATGTTTAAAGTTTAGAGTCGACATATTGAAAAAGTGCTTTTAAATTATGTAACACTCGACTAATGTTTTTATTAGGAAACTTTTCAAAAAATTAGCGATATTCTTTACAATTTATTCTTTACAATTTATGCCTACTTCCTTTGCTTGACACAAACTGAGGCTACACACTGTAAGTTAGAAGTTCAGGCTATTTTAATTTTTTTATTTGTTTTTTTACTGTCAATTAATTTTTTCAGGCCTTTATTCATGTTATTTCATCGTTAGAATACATAAATGCGAAACATATCTCGATGCGGAAAGATTTGCCTCTGACAAAGTAATAGTGAACAATTACCGAAACAGCTATCAGGTAAACTAATACAATACTGCAATAATAATTAAACAGCTTTCAAATGTTCTTTGAAATATTCAGGTTTCGTTAGTTTCAATTGTCTGTAAACCTTAGGATCTTGTAGCTCAAGAAATTCCAAGTTTACCTTACAGCAATATCAGTCTTAATTAGCCAGCGTACTACTTTTAGAACTAAAACCTAGAGCTACACAAACCAGACTGTTGCATAACAATTACGCGAACAAGCATACATAAAATGTGTGTAGTTAGGGTAACAATGCTTATACAATTTTCGTCTTACATAGAGGGATTAAAAAAAATACAAGTACTATAATAAGTTACTATATATAAATTACAAGTTAATTAACTTCTGATAATGTTGCCGGTATAAAGTTTAATTTCAAATAGAAATGCAGCTTGGCTTAAGAAAAATGTTGTGCATATTTAAAAAAGATATAATTAGACCACACAGCTAAACCGCTGACGTGAGCAAATTTCCAAAATTAAGTTTATAGGCCTATGTTTTAGGGTTTCAACCAACAATTTGGGAAATAGGTCTACTCACGACGGTGCTGAATAGCTGAAAAATGCTTCGCACGCCATTCCGCATATTGGGAGTATCTTCAACACACAAAGCATTGCGAGCTTCGCACGCCAACCACCGTATTGGGGGTATCTTTAATACACAATGCATTGCGTGCTTCGCACGCCAAACCCACGGTAGAATCCACCACATGGCTTTGAACTGGGTACTTCTATGGTATTTTACGTTTTCATCGATTTTGGGGTAACCAAGCGAGCTGTGTTTTACGCCATTAGGGGAATTTTTATTTTTTTCACCTAAAAAAAGCATGAATTATAATAAGCTATAAGGTCGCGTAAAAAAAACAAAATGTGCAGAATAACATCCTACATTTATATATATAAAAAAATCAAAAACAAATTCACTCTCGTAGAAAAAATCTTAAAAAAAGTTACTTCCGGTAAAAAACGTGCTTCCGATTGTTGGATTGTTTTGGCTAAGTAGACAACCAACATGTGTACGAAATTTGAACCAAATCGGACTTAAAATGCGGCCGCTAGAGTGCGAACACATGTATACATTACAACGGACAAAACTCGTTGTAGGTCTTGAGTTTGAATTTATAATTAATTTTGTAAGTTTGAATAATCTGAACTTGCCGCGGGTTGAAGCCGAATGTAGGTCACGACAATCATGTTAACGCGGGCGGTCGGTTATCTGGCCAAATTAAACTTTTGGACCCTGCCTGTTCGTAAAGGAATGGAAACTTGTAAAAATTACTTAAAGATTCTTTCGGGAAGCCTAAATCCAGGATTTAAATACAAAATGAAAATCTTCATGAAATGCATTACGCTAATCGCGGGTGTAGTTACTGCAAGATTAGAAAATAAAAAAATCACTAAGTTACGTAAGATACGAGCTATCAAAGTATGGGAAAAAATTCAAAATTCCGCTAAGTTGAAAAAGAAAAGGTTTTTTAGGCTTTTCTTAAAAAGGCCTAAAATAAAGGTGAAATAGTTTTTAGCGAAATTTTGTTAAATAAAAAAGTTAACGGTAATTCACAAAGTTCAAAGGATAAAAAAGTGGGTTAAATATAAAGTTTTTTAAATTCTAACCAAAACAGGTTTTAGTATTGATAAACATAATTTATAATATAAAAGAAAAACTAGAAAATTTATGAAAGGAAAAAGGTGATAGAATTTGCACCTTTACAGCCAAATGAAAAGTTAAACTTAAATTTTTACTAATCCAAAATGGTAAATAATATGTAAGTAACATAGTTATGTAAAAATAATCCAGTATTTGAAATATGTTTCGGGAGTAAAGTAAAAACCCAGTTTGTAAAAAAATCGTTAAAGTCCCTAACCTCACAGCAAGACAACCAGAAGCCGAAACGAAGTGAAAATCCGGCTAGTTAACAACAAGAACCAATAGACAAAAAGAAGTGTAAAACAAAAAACCGGAAGAAACGGAAAACTAAGACTTTTCCGGGAAAAATCGCCGAGGAAAAACGCGCGCGGGTCGTGTACGCGAACCAAGAGTCGTACGAACGTCACTCGAGTTCGTGGGGAAAGACAACAAAGAGCTGAATCCAAAGATATCACTCTTAGGAAAATCGGGAAAACCCTGGAGGAGTTACAGAGGAAAAGGATTTTTCATAGCCTAAACTGCGGGAAGAGAGATAAGGACTCGAAACAGCAGAGGGGCGGGCCGAAGATGAGACGGCTGGAGGGGGAGCAGGTCTACCAGCATACGAAAGTGGGCGTACTCCAAAAACAAAAGAAAACTTACTTAAAACAATGGCTAAATCAAGTGGAAAAATAATGAAAAAATTAAAATAAAATTCAGGATGAAAAATTACATAGACCAGAAGTTTAAATTTGTCGAAAAAACGAATTTTAAAGTGTTGTAGTAATACAGTGATAGGAAGCTCAAGTTGGCAATGAAATAGTGCCGAAAAACCTTATATAAACGATTGCTCGGCTAAACTCGAGATGCTTATTATTTTTACGATGTAAGTAAAATGAACATCGAGGCTTATTCATTCTGCGAGGTAATTAGACACATCGACATCGAGAGCGGTTACTTGTTTTTATAAAATACTTTAGCATGCTAGAAGCTAAGTATTTTCTTCGTTAACCTTTATAAATTGTATAACAAGTAAGAAGATACGTCGTTGCGGTTTTCACTTGGGATGCAGCAATAGACACCGCCTTAACTCTACAAGAACTTCAGTGGCAACTTAGTCTATACAAAGTTGGCCTAACTTGGAAATTTCTGGAGAAGAAACGCAGCTTGCAGGACAAGGGATACATGGAGTGATTCGTATATCTTCCAGACAGGACTCCAGGACACCACCAGGCGACCACTAGGACATGCAACTGTAGCTTCGAGGGAATAACCGAACCGGGATTGCAGACACGGCAGCACCACATCCATCTTTAAGAAGCCATCCATCATCCATCCAGACAACCCTACAGGACTTCACCTTCACCAACAAGACAACTTTATCAGCACGCAGAACATCTGTAGCTTACCATCACTATACAGCGTTCGCGGACTTCATAACAAACGTCGCGACGCCTGGACAAGTGTGAAAAGGTCG
This sequence comes from Philaenus spumarius, assembly GCA_018207615.1. Taxonomy (NCBI): domain Eukaryota; kingdom Metazoa; phylum Arthropoda; class Insecta; order Hemiptera; family Aphrophoridae; genus Philaenus; species Philaenus spumarius. The sequence continues at coordinate 86,356 of JAGFPH010003912.1, read as the reverse complement.
GTAGAAGCGTAAGATACGTTAGTCCCTATTAAAATTTGCCTGAATTAAATTCAAATAAATTTATTTTAAATACTGGGTTACTTAGGATGTTAGATTAAGAAATATTTGTATTATAAATTATAAAAGTAAATTCATTAAATCGTAAATTCAAATTAAAATTTTCATTAAATTGATAATTAAATTAAATTGAGTATAAAAATATTGAAATAAAGTATAATTAGGTAAAAGATTAGTTCTGCCTTATAGCTTAAGAAATAATTATTCTAATTGAATAGAGATTTATTATTTGGGTTTATTGGAAAAAGATTAAATCCAAAAGTTCTGTTTTATGTTTAAAGTTTGAAAAAAGAAGTTATTAAAATTTTATTTGCGTTATAAAAAAGTTATTATTTACAAAAATACCTAGTATTCAGATATCCAAATAGTTTATGAATTATAGATTAAGAATTGATACAGTGAAATTTCATAAAATAACTGCAAGCACAAATAAGCCATTTACAAGGTTAGTTTCAGTGTACTCACTCTTCAGAGGTTTACAAAAAGTAAAATTATTAACTTGTGTTCTAACTGAGCTAAATTCAAAAATAAATTACTGGAAGTATAAAGTAAAGTTTTTTGTCGGGATATTCAGCAAACTGAATATACGACACATAGTTATTTCACCTAGGCCAAACAAAGTGAGATTGCCTATAAGACTTCCAGTAGGTGGAAATAACTTATTCTCCAACGAAGAATCCTCCAAAAGGTTATCCGTTGTAGAATTGGCGTCCCGAAACGTGGGACCCGAAACATTCTAAAACGGAGGATTCGTTGAAACATATATATATGATTTTTAATGACACCGCAAAACGTGTTCTGGGGACCACGGTGCTCATTTGCTTCTCCCGACCTTGGGTCTTAACATAAGGGCCACTGCAATAGCTGATTTTTCCTATGGAAATTCGCAAAAAAACAGACTAAGCATTTTTCTCTAATTTATTTCTCTTTCAAACAGGTCTAGTGATTCTAGTAAACATGTCAGTAAGAGATTCATCAAAATAGGAAGTGAATTTCTATGTGACTTTCTTTCTTCTAACATAATATTAGTATACCGCTGTCTTTTTTTAAATGGGCCGCTACGTTCTAATATGATGGTTAATTTAATTTCGAAGTTCTTACGGAACACCCTATATTTTATAATGATTTTAGATTTTACAAGCTATTTTTAAGACCTTTTTGTTTAAGCGTTTAAAAGTTAGAGGGGCATAAAGTTTTAAAAACACACTAACCGAGCGGAATATATTTTGTATGCAAACGTTTTGAACCAGTAAAAACGCTCTTATTTCCCAATAAGGCTGATAAATTTCGAATTTCTTATGGAACACTCTAAATTTTGTACCACCTTTAAAGAAATAATGACAACAATTTGGAATGCGTGCTGGGCTAAGACTAAGATGGTACATACAATCCTATAAGAAATTAAACTTTACCGAGTACAGCAAAAGATCTGTAACCTTACCTTATTTAAAGTTGATATTGAACACCTGAGTTAGCTATTTACAGGAAATACAATAAATACAATTCATATAACAAACAGTTTGTTTATTAAATTACTTGCAAATTGATATGCAAAAATTCATATGCCCTTAAAGAAAAGATTTAAATTGATATGCCCTTAGTTATAATTGAAAAAGAAAATTTAACAATAGTTTACATTTACAATATTGATTTTGATTAAATTTAAAATATCCCTCCCTTAAAGTAAAATTAGAAAAACCCTCCCCATTTATTATAAAAAGATTTATTACAATTTATTACCTTTTTACAAGATTACAAGATTAAATACATAGCACCATGGATATTAATAACACTTGTTTTGTTGGCCAACCTTAATACTAAGTCAAATTAAATAATAAAAATAATGGCGTTTAATAATTTTCAGAGACGTCTCTCATTTAAGAAGAAAAAAAGTTTTTTTTTTAATTTAGAATGAAATCCTTTGATGATTTTGGTTCCAAAAATTTGCTAGCGGTCCCATCCAAGTTATTTAATTAAAAGAAATTTACATACAGCCTTTATCAGATTATTTTTTGTATTTTTCTTGTTATAAAATAGGCTTCATTAATACTGATTTTAAGACACAGGTAATTGCTATTTGAATTATATATAAATTATCTGTTAATAGTCACTGATATTTCACTAAGTTGGTGTTTGACACTAACAGTTCTTTGGAAGACAAAAATTTTCAAAAGTTAAGCTTATTGAGTTTTTGTAGGTCATTGTTGCACCAGTTGTAAACTATGAAACAAAATACAACATAATTTTAGTTTCAGAACCAAAAGGTTAAGTGCAAAACTCATGTGCAAAACAGAATTGTAATATTATGCAAGAAACTGAATGTCAGTTCGTGCCAGAAACTGTATGGTAACATATTGTTTTATAAAATTAATAACAGAAAATTTGAACAGAGACTATGGCTCTACTAATATGTTTCTTCTTTATATGGCACAAAAGGCTACTATATTTTAAACTGAAATTTGCTGAAGGCATATAGGCAGTATCATAGGGTTAAAAGAAATGGTTGTATAGGTTAAATTTACTTATAGATTAACAAAATTACTCTGTAACTGCAGATATATAATTATAGTTAAAATTTACAACAGTACAAATTAATATAGCAACTCAGATGGAAATATAATTAAGAATTTGTTTAAATCGTTACCTGGTAATAGATGTCAAAATGTTTAAACGTATTCACATGTTTTGTGAAGTAACGAACTTGACCTTCCGCTTTACTAAATGAATAACCTTCACGACATTACTGTTTTTGATTTATCGTACTTTGTTAACGACTATTTTTGATTAAAGAACTAGTTTACGTTTCACTTCGCATTTTACAAACGTTTACTTTGCCATGAGGTTTTCATGTCGGTCGTTGAAGATCCTTTCAAGTTCAAGGTTAATTATAAAGAGAATGACTAAGGAACGATTACATAAGTTACATATATCTGCGCATGCGCCTAGCACTGCCTCATGCAGGCTTGATAGTCAGCTGTTTTGGAGTTATTTTCGCTACCCGCTAGATGCCGTGGGCGTTCAGTGTGTTAAGCAGGGATTTACTTTTATTTTAACGATGGTGCATTTTTTTTTGCTCCAAATACTGGCGCGCTATTTAAATAACGGCACAATTTTATGGTGATTTTGGGTTTTAAAAGCTAACACTTTTTCTTGACGATTTACCCCTCTAACTTTTAAATGGTTACTCATAAAAAAAAAAAAAAATAAAATAAAACACCAAGAACAAAAAAGTCTTAAAATAGTTAATAAAACAAAAAACATCATAAAATACAGGATGTTTTAATTCTAAAGTTGTCCGCCATATTGGAAAATGTTGGTAAATTAAAAAAAAATTTAATTCATATTTTTAACGATCACTTAAAAGTATGTGAAGTCCAACATTTAAAGTTTGCTGTACATCTTGTACTTTTTCACATCCCAATGGTGGCCCAGTTAAAATGGACACTGTATGTTAATTACTTTGTATTCTGCTTTTAAAACAATTAACAAAACCGTATTTGTTGATTTCGAAAAGTTATTATTGTTTTACTTACGTCTGCTCCTCCAAGTATTTGTTTACCGCATGACGGCCGTTTCGACTAATTATTCAGTCACGGTCACATGCGTTTTATCGGTACCATATAGGTCTATAAGTTGCACGTCATACTGTTTTAACACATTTAAAAACACATTACAGATTTGATAATTATTTATTAATACTAACACATTTACACACACCCATACAGTATATACAATTTATAATGACACACCAAAACGTGTTCTGGGGACCATGATCGGTGCTCGTGTACTAATCCCGACCTTAAGGCCCTGTTTATGCACTTGCGGTCGACCGCAGCGGCGCGCCGCGCTACTTTTATAAGTGCATTGAGTTAAATGGGCACGTTTATGCAACAAGAACCGGAGCGGCGAGCCGCAGCGGTTCACAGAAACAGAGCGGTGCACTTACAAACCACAGTTTTTTGCGGTTACAAAATGCATTGGTTTAAATGGGAGCGTTTATGCACAGCGGCTCACCGCTCCCGCCATGTCAGTGCATCCAACCTACAACATGGATCCATCGCACACTTATAACACTTTTTCAGACTGACAGGACTGGAGAACAGTTGGCAGCACTGGCTCCCCCACCACAGTGTTTAAAAAACGAGCTGGTAGCCGCTGCGGTCGACCGCTAGTGCATAAACGAGGCCTTAGGTCTCACCATAAGGATCACTGCAATCTTTCCTATGAACATTCGCTAATAAAGGAATGCAGCTATAATATTATAGTACAACAATACTTTGTTTCTTATAGAATAAATTTATATTTTGCCCAATTTGTATATTCATTATTTCAGATTTGTGTTAGCGAAAGTATTCTTATTTTTGTTGGTTTCTACAATTTTTTAAGGTTGGGGTTCATTTTAGGGAAAATGTTATTCAACGATGATGCAAAGTTATTACATCTCAAAATCATTAGTATTACCTTTTAAATAGCACAGACTTGTAATAACGAACTTGCTGAAGTGTAAACTCCTATAGACGCACCATTTCCACAAAATGTGTATTCATGTGTGTATAGCGTAGTATATAGTTTTATAGTCAGCTTTATATAGTTTTATATAGTTTTTTAGATATTATGGTCAGCCGGACCGTAATAGTGAAACGATTAGAATTCAGCTACAGGAAATTGCACAAGACGATAGCCAATATATAGTTTAATAAACAATGCATTTTGAATAACATGATTCCAACATACGCTAGTATCAAGAACAAGACTAACAGTTTTACTTCGAATTTAGTTATTAAAAAAGCACAAAAGGATTGGTTAAAAATGGAAATTAAGACTCTATACATCAAAAAGGATATATTAAATAAGAAGATACTAAATCTGCACTTGCAACTGGGTCAATACTGCTTAACTGAAACAATTAACGAAATTTTACAAGAAATTAAATACAAAGTAGTTATAGTAAACAGGACCAAATATGAAAAATTAAAGAAGAAATTAATTAATCTCAACAATGGATATAATAAATCTAACCAAATAAAATGTTTTTACGAAAGAATAGTTAATCTTGCAGAATTGATATCAACAATCAAGAATATGAACTACTAAGTAAAGGATTAAAACATAATATTCAAAATACCAACATCAAAAAAGAACAGAATATAATAGACGTAGAAAATGCAATTTCATTGGTTTGTAAGGAAGATAAAGTTCACGCAAGACACCTAGCGGCAGAAATTATAAAAGAAACTATAAAACAAAGAATAAGTAATAAAGTAAAAAATAACAAAGAAGAAAATATTATTAAACAATTAAATAAGAAAATAAAAAATAACAACACTTTAGTTACAAAAGCAGATAAAGGAAACGCAATTAAATAGTGTTAATAAAAATAGAAGATTACATCAAGAAAACGGAAGAATTTATAAACAAGACAGAATGCAAAAAAGAGAAGAAAGATAGAATTGAAACATACCAAAAAGAAATTAAAAATATTATTAAAAAATCACATAACCTATTGGAAGAGAATGAATTAAAATACATTAATATGAACCCCAGCCTACCAATAATGTGATCTCAAGTAAAAATCCATAAGAATAACTACCCAATTAGGCCTATAGTAAATTATACATCCGCACCAGCATACAAATTATCAAAACATATAGCAAACGTCATTGGAAATATGGGGTTGTTAAAAAACAAATTTATAGTAAAAAACTCATTAGAAGTGGCAGAAAAATTAAAAGTACTTGAAGTTTCAGAAGAACATAAACTAATTTCATTTGACGTAGAGAACTTATATCCATCAATACCCATAAACGAAACACTAAACATTTTAGAGAGTTTGTTAACAGAAAATGGAAGTTATATAGAACTAAATAAAGAAATTATGCAGGCTTTAACAACAATACTACAACAGAACCAATTTAAATTTAACAGCACTGTGTACAAGCCGAAAGATGGATTGGGTATGGGAAATCCATTATCTGCTATACTAAGTGAAATTTTTATTCAACATTTAGAAGAAAAATATATAGAAAACATTTTGCAGAAACATGAATGCTTAGAAAACGTCCGATATGTAGATGACTCACTATTAATAATAAAAGACAGTCAAAATAATAAAGGAGAACTAATTTTAGAAAAAATAAATCAAATCCACGAAAATATTAAATTTACAATGGAAAAAGAAGGAAACAAAACGATTAATTTCTTGGACTTACAAATAACCAGAAATAACAAACAACTAGAATTTGGAGTTTTTAGAAAGGATACATACACCGATAATATAATTAATGCACATTCAAACCACCCAATGGAACACAAAATGGCAGCTTTTCGATTCATGATTAATAGATTATATAGTTTACCGTTAAAAAGGAAAACACACAAAGAAGAACTAAACACAATATTTAAGATACCTGAAAATAATGGATACGTAAAGAGAACAATAAGAAAAATAATTCGTAAAATAAAACAAAATTTAAATAATAAAACCAAAGTCACAAAGAAACAAGAAAATATCTGGGCGGGATTTACCTTCACTGGAAAAGAAGCATAAAATGAAACAATTTTTTGGGAAATTCAATGTTAAAACTGCTTTTAATACGAACAACACCATAAAGAAAAGATTAAGCAAATCTATAGAAGAAAGGGAAGCATACGACAAAAATGGAGTATATAAAATAAAGTGCAAATGTAACGCAACATATATAGGCCAAACAGGACGAAAACTAAAAACAAGATTTAAGGAACATATTAGATCTTATAAATATGAAAAAAGAGATTCAAATTACGCAACACATTTATCAAATGAGGGTCATATGCCATATGAAATGAAAGAATCAATGAAGCTCTTACACCAAAGTAACAAAGGAAGACGGTTAAATATAATGGAAAACATGGAAATTTTCAAACTAAAAATGAACAGAGAAAATATTATTAATGAACAAATTAACAGTCAATCAGAAATAAATTTCCAAACTCTAAAATTTAAAAAAATAAAAAATAAATAAAAAAGAGTAGATTTATTACATAACGTGTTACATAACGTGTTGCGTAACATATGACATAACAGATTACATAAGAAGCAGTACCGGTAGTAGGAGGAGAGGCGTGGCTAACAATATCTAGACGATTCCATAACGGATGAATCCAGTACTGAAATAGGTCTTGATAAAGGAGGAACTCCAAAACGCGTCGACAAACTTAAGTGAAAGTGTTACGTTAGGATTGGCAGAAAATTGTACTAAAACTTATAGTTTTTTAGTTACTGGGGGTGAATGGGATTTTACCGTCACGCGTTTACCAGGCATTTTGTGAAACGCGCCTAATGTGAAACGCTCCGAAAGTGAAACGGTATGTTCCATCTGTTTGAAAAAAGTTTTGGTTTTGCCGAGTTTCGAACCGGCAGAGTCCATCACCATATACTATCGCCTTAGCCGGTTGGGCCACAATCACATTGCTAATTTATTAGTATATTTGAGTTGGGTGTATAAGTGTAACAGATTGTCCTACGTCATAGGCTTATAGTCTGTTAATCTAATTACAATGTATAATTTAATTATTAATACCTATAAAATGGACATTGTGCTTCCTCATTTCGTAAGTTTTGTTAGTTAAAAAGTTTACACTTCTCCCGTGTGGTCTTAAGCACACAATTACATATTTTAACATTATTTTTAACATTTCACGATCCATCACTTAAAAAATATTTCTAAGAGAGAATTTTTATATTTTGTGTGCTATAACTGCTTTGGTTGGAATTATTAAATTATATTTAATCCTTTCTGTTTCGCACCAACAAACTCGAACAGTTTTCACACAACAATGAAGTGTTGTGGTTTCATCAATTGTGATTGTAGAAGGTTCAAATCTACGTTTTGCACAAACTGTAATTTATAAACTGAGACACAGTAGTAAAGTAGTTATTAGTCAGTATCTTAAATAAAATCTCGCATTAAAAAGCGCCTTGTTTGGCATTAACAAACATATGTGAGCCTGTCTGTGTAATATTGTTGATTTTTAAATTTGTAGTTTGTATAAATTTAGTGCAATCTATATATTAATAGGCAAGCACAAAACTTGTCGTCCTTTTTTCTCAGCTTGTGTGCATCGTAGGAGAAATTCGCGCATACCGTTAGAAAGGTAGTGTCCTGTAGATGAGCAGAATCCCATTATAATTTACATCGGTCCTCAGGAATACGCCCCAGTGGCCCTCAAATTTTCAATGTTAATCTTATGGAAGGTCAATCTGAAGAAGAAAGATTTCTTTTGATTTTATCAGGGGCACAAAAACATCTGTTCGTATGAAAAGCTTAAAACAGCTGATTTTGATCAACAGCTGATTTTGATCAACAACTGATTTGGAGCAAAAACTGAATATAATTTAAGGTTAGGTAAATCAAGCAATAGCAATAGCGAAGCATTGCCGGGTCCACTAGTTTATTTTTATTGTAAAGGAGTAGCTACCCCATTTAAGTCTTTTTGTTTGTAGTGACGGTATTCTAAAAAATAATCCTGGTACTAGTTGGTGTAAATTGTGAAATTTTAGTAAAATTATTTGAGTATTTTCAGAGAATATAGAAAAAGTAAGTGGATTATTATTTAATTTTAAGGTTAGTTATTCCATTTCATTCCTTTGACTTAAGTGATCAAATTTCAAACGGTTTGTATATCACTTAAAAATAATATTACATAATTGTAGCTTTATAGCTTGTAAGAAGATAGTTTTATTTAAATTTATTTTATAGAGGCAGGAACCATATTTCAACCCCTTCCAATTGTGAATCTAAACCATCCAAGGACCCACTCAAAACACACACACAAAATGTCATTAAAATTGGTCCAGTGCGACATACACAAGTACAGAAGAATTGTACGGTGTTCGTCACGGAGAAATTCTCAGGGCGTGTTCTACTAGTGAAAATGAAGGAAAAAGTTCCCATAAACGTACGTTCGGAAATGCTTAGTTTTACAGATATCCGCCATTTTGTTTTTTTACAAAATAATTACTATCTAGAGAACGGTTTTACTGATTAAGTTCAATCTTGGCACAAAGTTTAATCTAACAATGATCTACCTCGAGAAAAATAAACGATTCTACGCAATGATTCGTTTCAAAATGGCGGCTGTTTGAAAGTTTCATACCTAAATTACTCAAAAACCTTAAATTTTAGCAAAAAATTTTAACTGTTAAAACAATCGGACGAAGGATAACAGCAAAGTTAAACATAATGACAGCAACATGTACATACAATATTGCTGTGTTTACTGTGATGGTATAGGATGCCGGGTTGAACAAACCAATTATTACACATAACTTAACTATTATCATTCATCTGACGGTTACACCATTCGATAAGGAATCAAAAGGGCTACTAAAAAGGTGTTTTAAAATATTTTGTTAAATGTACGGGTTTTCAGTAATTTAGGTTTGAAATTTTCAAACAGCCGCCATTTTGTAAAGCATGATTGGATATAATCGCTTATTTTTCGAAAGATAGATCATTGTTAGATTAAAATGCATGCCAAGTTTGAACTTAATCAGTCGAACCGTTCTCTAGATATGAATTATTTTGAAGAAATAAAAATGGCGAATATGTGGAAAATGAAGCATTTCCGAACCTATGTTTACGGGAACTTTGTTCTTCATTTTCACTAGTAGAACACATCTTGAAAGTTTCTTCGTTTCTCCATGAGACAGAAACCCTTTATAATGTATAAAGATACCAGCTGACCCGGCAATTATCTTCGCTATTGCATAATTATTTTGGTGAAATAAATGCGACAAATGATGGTTTTGTGCAGGCCCGTTTTACCGAATAGGCACGTGCCTACCGTGCCTATTCGGTAAAACGCTAGGCAATTGGCATTTTTGAAGGGGCGCAAAGAATTGAAAAACAAAAAAAATTGCCGTGGTTGTGTCTGCATGCATAATTTATTGCGCCTCTGCCGAAAGCCGACATCTGACCCAAATCACAGCCGCGCCCGGCGCCGGCGCTCCGCGCTGTATCTGATGTGTCACGTGTGCCAGCCACACAGCCCGCCTCGTGCCCCCTTCCACCGCCACTGGTTGCCACCGGACCAACTGCACAGCTGAACGTAGCTTTTCAGCTTTGAAAAGAATGAAGTCGGAAATTAGATCGTCGATGGTTGATGAAAAGCTTAATGGCTTATTGTTGCCGTGCACCCAAAACGACATTACTTTAAAATTATACTACAAAAACATCATTGACGACTTTGCAACACGGAAAACCAGAAAAAAACTATTGTATGAATCTGTAGTCAGTCTATTGGTGGGCCAACAAACTAAACATAATCCAAAGAAAACGTCAAAATGTGATTAAACGAATACTGTAAATAATGTAAATACTTCAAATGTAAAGAAGGGAGGGTAGGTGGTCCGTGATGCCGTGAGGTATGTTACACGCATTCCCGCCGGAGGCCAGTAGATACCTCAAGGCTACCGGTTGCCAGTCAGGGACACGGCGGGTCAATAGGTGGTGGATAATGGGAACGCTCTCGAAAAAAATCAGGATAATTTGTAAAGGAGAGTTAAGGGACATTAAGTCTAAAGTCCCTCCAGAACCAAAACTGGCATTTCAGACTAAATCTAAATTTACGGGGTATAGGCGTTATGGTGGGGCTAGTGGGGGGGGGGTAATCAGCTGGCAGGGGTATGAAAAGGGGCGCTACTCTTCGTTGTGCCTAGGACGCTGGTAGGGTGTAAAACGGGCCTGGTTTTGTGTGTCATAAGGATATAAATCGTAGGTTCTAAACCATGTCATTTACACTACTTCATAGCTGTACACCAGTTACATGTCGTCATAGGACCTAGTTCAACTGTTTTGTCTTTGTGATAATCGGTGTTGCAGTTGTAGTGAAACCTTGACATTGATTTTTTCAGACCATGGAAGCACCTTCATGTGACATCTTTTAGAACTGTATTTTTGAACGGCAGCCATTTTGACCTGGGCATTTTGTTGACTGTACTTTTTGGAAGCCTCACGATGCACGGCGGGATTTTTTACATTGTATCTTTTGACAGACTCCCTATGTGCATTAGCACGATTAGTATTAAACAAACGTTTTCGCCGTTTTTTACCACTTTTCTGGGTGTTTTGAACAATGGAACAATGATCTGACTCAACAGTATCAGATGACAAACACGGTTCTGTCGACGGAGACTGGGAGTTTAGGAGATCATTGTCTGAAAGCTGCCCAATTTCCCCAATATTATCCTCCGCAATATAAGATGGAAGGTGAGTATCAGGAATAGAAGGGTTTAGAGGAATGAGAACATCAAAATGATAAGCCCAACTGATGTACCAGTGCCTGGTGGTCAGTGAGTAGGAAAGTGAAAGTGAGGGAGGGGCGGGAGGGCAAGGTACAGTTATTTGTGCCAGGTTTCTTGTTTCAAGGCTATATGCATTTTAAGAAATCGTCATTAGTCTGTAGGCAATAAAATAAAAAATCCAATTTACCACTATTTTGAACAAAATATTTGGCAAGACTTATAACCGTACAGTATTTTGTTTAATTGGAATATCTATCTCATAAATAGTATATATTTTTTGAGATTTCACCATGTTTATACAAATCGTTCATTCGATAAGATGATAAATATATAGATCGGGGCAGCAAAATATATAGGTAGATGCCCCGATCCGGATTTGCATGGATCAATAGAGAAATCAAAGTCATATGTATATTAACCAAAAATATATATCAATAAATATATTATACTATATATTTTAATGGGGATTTTTAGTAAATTTGACCCTTAAAACCAATAAAATTTAGATTTTTTTAACCGTTTCTTAACGAGCACCTATGGCCCTAGAAGAAGCTACATACTAAATTTCGTTCCAATCCGTTTGGTAGTTTTGGAGAAATCGTGATTTAGTAACATTGACCCCCCCAAACCCCCCTAAAATTTCGAATTATTTGAAAACCATTTTTAGTGAGCACCTATAGCCCTAGAATAAGCTACATACCAAATGTCGTTCCAATCCGTTCGGTAGTTTTTGAGAAATCGTTTTTTAATAACTTTGATAAGTCAGTGAGTTGAGTGGTATTTGGCTTTTATATATAGACTAGCTGACCCGTACGGCGTTGCCCGTGGTGGTTGGTATTTCCAGTCTTTTTAACCTAATTGTATTCTTTTTAAGTGTTCAGTCAGTGAGTGGTATTTGGCTTTTATATATATAGATATATATCTTAAATAATAAAAGCACTATTGTCATAATAATAAAAGATCTGAAATTATGATTTTAGTAACTTTGATCCCACCAAACCCCTCCTAAAATTTCGAAATTTTCCATACCCTTTCTTAGTGAGCACCTATGGCCCTAGAAGAAGCTACATACCAAATTTTATTCCAATCCGTTCAGTAGTTTTGAAGAAATCGTTTTTTAATAACTATGATCCCCCAAACCCCCCCTAAAATTTCCAATTTTTTAAAACCCTTTCTTAGTGAGCACCTATGGCCCTAGAGGAAGCTACATACCAAATTTCATTTCAATCCGTTGAGAAATCGTGATGAGTGAGTCAGTGAGGGAGTGAGTGAGTGGTATTTCGCTTTTATATATATAGATGTATTTATTTATCAGATACAGTGTATAAGGCATTTGATTCTTCTCTAATGTAGTAATTGCTAGTGGTTAATGTACCGAGTGTTTTAGGTTGTTTGTCCTTCAACCGTGTTTTCCCGTCAGAGTTCATTCATTTACGTCTCCAAACATATTGTTTTCGAGTTACGGCCTGCAAATGATTATACCTAGAAATAAGCCATAAAAAAATCTAGGGCGCAAAATACAGAAGCAAACGAAACTAAAATAATCAACGTTAATGTTGAGATGGTTAATTGTGATTTATTAATTGAAATGAGTATTAAGTATGCATTGCATGTATTGTGTATTAATTTGCTCGTCTTTATACATTTATAATATACACACTTTTTGATACCTTAGTTAGCAAAAAAGCCATTTAATAATCTAAGGTTTATAAAGTCACAGGTTCGAATTCAGCTACTATGGTATGATTTTTGTGTGTCTTATTTCAATCCCAGTCTTTCATAAGTTCTTTTAAACACAGAAAAAATGAATTAATGAACAATATATGTTATACAATTAAAAAAAATAATTGTAATACATTTATAAAATAATTGTATTTTAGGATTTTTAACTGTTTCTTCAAGCTTGTTAAAATATTCCCTCAACTTCTTTAATGGGGAAAATGGAAATTCATTGCTAAAAATCTTTTGTCACTAAAAATGTTGTTAATGAAAATGCAGTTAAAATAATATTGTATTAAAGTATATTTCCATTTCTCTATTAAAAGGAAACCAATCTCCCCGCCACAAGATTTGCTGTAAGGCTTACAGCTTAGTATATTTACTAGGCTATAATATTATGTGCACGAATTGTGTTTGAAAGGGCAGCTTTAAGCACACAGTTATGTTTAGTGAAAAGATTAATTAAATCCGCACCAGTACTTTCGGAGTACTAAATAAACTTCAACTGCAAGCTTTGTGTGAACAATAATCCACCAGACACAACAATCGAATGCGATTATTATTAGAACTTCAAAGGTGCTCCTGTTAGCATTGTTGATACGACTTGAAATAACATTTTGGTTTTTGTTAGATTTTAGAATTTCTGATATATTTACTTAGCGTAGGCTATATAAATAACTATTGAGCTTGACTTGTGAGAAAGTATATAGATAAAATAATAACACTAACTAACAACTTAGGCTACGGCCACGCTAGGCGACCTGGTCGCCGCGACCCGGTCGCGGAGAATTTTTTATCCGCGACCTGGTCGCGGGTAGGTGCCACACTTAGCGTCAGTCGCGGTAACACAATTGCAAAAGATGACTTCTTTGAATGAGGATATGATTGCTAGTGATTACCGAATATCTTCTGAATAATTTGAATGTTTTTCTGCTTCAATTGTCTTATTAAAAATGCTTTAACAAAATAAAAGTGTACCTACATTATTTATGTTGAATAAAAACCTAGCAAAAGCTTTTGGCTTTTAGTCTTAGTTCTAGCTTTCGTTATTAAGTCAAAGCTTTTAGTCTTAGCACTAAGTACTTAATATTTGTTTAATATTTTTTAATTGCTTAAATCAAATAAAATTCAATTAAATAATGGATACTAATTAACTCATACACCGCCCTTTGCTTATATGAGCCTGTCACCTATCAAATACGCCACCGTAAACTTTATTCGTAACTTTTTATAGGCCTAATCATTAAACGGTTTAAAACTTTGTATAGGAACTCCATTTTGTATAGTTTTTTTGTTATACAAATATTGTTTAATGGACCTATACATTTTATTAAAATCACTTGAATATTTTAAAAGAAATTCAGTTTTTACGGAAGACGTACCGTACACTTTCCGATATTGAAAACGCGTGATCAGTAAAAGTAAAACCCCATTTTCTCAAAAAATATTTACCAGATTTCAATAAAATTAACACAAAATATAAACAATATAAGTTTAAACATACTGTACAAAAATTAAGTTCCTGTACAAATTTTTAGACCGTTTAACGATTAGGCCTATAAAAATATACCAATAATATTTACGGTAAAACTTGTTTGACTGCCTCCAACGCGCCTGTGAGTTATTGTGAAAATTTGGTGAGTTATTAATCAAATGACGTTACAGACATTCTAAAATAATTGAAAAGTTTTTCATAATTTCTTAATCCTCAGTGACTGCACTAAAGCACCTAAAATAGGCCTTTGAACGTATAACGAATGGACCTGGACTTGAACGTGCATTCTATTTATCCTTTTTTACTTTGTGAATTTAATAAGTATAAAATTGTGTAATAAAATAATAATAAAAACTTAAATTCTTTATTCGTATCTTCATTTTACAACTGCTCCCAACCCTCAATAACAATTGTAGCAACTTCTATCCACAATTTAGATTTGACATCCTTATTGCTGTAGTCCTTTAAATTTATATCCCAAAGAGGTCCACGAAAAATAATTTCATTGATAAAAATATCAGTGACAAAAGGCATGGTTATTCCAAAAAGAGAAAAGTGTTAACACTGAACTAGCATCAAGGCGCACATAAAGCAGGTGGAGCAGACAAGGGTGGGTGAAGACATGTAGCGACCTGTCGCCAAGCGTGGCCGGCTCCATAAGATAACATGGGGAGCGTATTTGTCGCCGCGACCAGAAAACGCTCTCGGTCGCGTTCTATTTGCTGTCGCTGGTCGCGGGTCGCCTAGCGTGGCCGTATCTATATCATTCAATGCATTCCACTTTTTTTCTTAGTCGCAGCGACCAGGTCGGGGCGACCAGGTCGCCTAGCGTGGCCGTAGCCTAACTTTAAACGCGATTCAACGCCAATGTCGCCATCCTCAGTGATGCACGGGCTTCAGTAACCAAACTATAACTAACCTAACAGTGTGACAAACGCATATACACAAAACTATACATGCGTGGCCTACAGGGGGCGTGGCATAAACCTATGCTAAGGCGTTAACCAAATTTAAATAACTTAACAATAACAATATAACTTAAACAAAATTACGTAACTAATATTAATATTTAACAAAACATTGTATTAATAAAGAATTGTATAAAGAACCTAATTCATTATTCACAATTATGTTACGGTATTTGTCAATATAAATAGTTTCGCAAGCGTCCAATGTGTTGGGTTTAGTTAAATTTTTCAACAGTTTAGAATTTTCTATTTGAAATTGATGATTTTCCCCTAAACAATGCTTAGCCATAGCTGATTTGTCAGGCCCATTATATTTTAAATGAGAAAAGTGTTCTTTACCTAGTACCTTCATAGTTATTTTGAATAACGGCAGGCCGTGGTTAACGCCTTAGCATAGGTTTATGACACGCCCCTGTAGGCCACGTACGTCTAGTTTTGTATAAATACGCTGCGTTGTCACACTGTTAGGTTAGTTATAGTTTGATTACTGTATCCCGTGCATCACTGAGGATGGCGACATTGTCTTTGAAACGCGTTTGAAGTTAGGAAAAGTATTTGTTTTGAGATTTTGTGTTCAGGTTTTATTTGATCTAGTTACTTAGCGTAAAAGTAGAGTGTGTTATTTTCCATATCACAATCAGGACAACAAAGATTGCACCATGGCATATAAACCATTAAACATAATACAGTAGTTATATTAGAAAACATTTTGATAATCAAAGACGGCTGATATTAGTGTCAGATCCATAGTTTTCGAGGTAGCTGAGATCAGTAGTATCACTCCAAAAGATTTTAACCTAGGGGGTGCGAACGAGTGACTTAAAAACAATCCAAAATTACCGAAACTAATGTCAAATGCATAGTTTTCAGGGTTTTAATTACAATTTTGTGTTGTTTAAATTGTTCCATAGGAAATCACGGGTTTTAAGCTTGTGATATAATAAATACACGTTTACGTAACAACCTTTTTTTTGAAGTTATTCACACAAATCAAAAAAACAATTTAAAAAAAGTTTAAATATTCAAATTTTAATCTTCTTTGAATATGTGTTATATAGGTTCTCGATATTGAAACTATTAAATGTTTTTATACTGGAATGATTGATTAAAATTGTATTGTGACAGTGGCTCTCTCTTTCTCTCTCTCTCTCCCCCACTCTCTCCCTCTCTGTAGTGAACCTATGAACAAAAATCTATCGTCGTTAGTATTGTTTCTTTAAACTATAAATCTTTCGTTGCAATAACTTAAATCGTTTTTATTTCTACCAATGTGAATAAGGTTGTTTCTTCCCATCTCCACTTTGTGGTGTGAACACAAGGTTTTTTAGTTTGGTTTAAATATCTTATACAGTAGTTAATAATAACTTTACCTATTTTGTTTCCGTCGTGTGACTTCGTCTGCGTTCTTTATATATGACGCGTTTCAAAAACTAACGCGTTCAATACATTTGCGCAAACGAACTGAATAAAATATTTCCGTTCACACGCTCAGTTCGGTTTGCACAATCAAAGGGCTGAGAAGCCAAGGGGTACAAGTGACATTTTTTTGAATAACGGAGTTAAGTGCAGAAACTGGCTCTTCAACACTTTAAAGAAAGTGTTTATTCTGGCTGTGGCCAAAGAATAAAACTGTAAGTCTATCAAGTACTGACATCTAGTGGCGAAAAAACAAAAATTCGTAGCACAGCTGTTTAGCTTAGAAGCCAAGGGATACATGTGATGCAAGTCGCTATACTTTACATAGGTACAATTTACTAGCAACCAATGTTTTATTAGATAACTAATAATTCCTGCTGCCACTTTAACTATTAGGCAAATTTCGTATTTCCTACGCTAGGAGCTGACCTTTTATTTTTTATATTTATAGCCTAAATGAAATTACTTTATTTTTGATTTTTGAACAATTCTATGTAATAATCAATAATATTTGAAAGCGGACGCACATGTGCGTCCATAGCACACAGGTGTAAAATTGACGTGCGAAGCACGCAATTAAAAATACTTCGAATACGAGGGATGGCGTGCGAAGTTTGCAATACATTGTGTATTAAAAATACTACTAATATGTGGGTTGGCGTGCGAAGCACGCAATGTACTGAGTATTATAAATACTTCCAACACAAGGGTAGGCGTGCGAAGTTTGCAATGCATTGTGTTTTGAAAATACTACCAATGCGGGGTTTGGCGTGCGAAGCACGCAATGCATTGTGTATTCAAAATACTCCCAATAAGGGGTTTTGCGTGCAATAAATTGTGCGTCGGCCGCTTCTCATAGTGTTCAGTGTCAATCAAAAGCTCACATGTGCGTCCTTAGCAGTGAACGGGTTAACAGCCCAGGGGTACAAGTGACAATATTTATCAAATTTTGTCCGATAGCAAAGTATAATAGTATGAAAATCAAATTAACCTTTGTTATTATGTCAGTCTAGAACCTAGCAATTAAAAATATTGCTAGTTTTAGTGATCATGGTTTTACCTGGATTTGATTGTAACAGTTTAACTTTAAACTGAGTTTTCTCGAAACCAACTTCACTACACTTATACCGCTTGACTTCTCAGCCCTTCAATTGTGAAGTGAGTAACCGCAAAAACTGTATCAATTGTGTTCAAATTGTTTTTTAGTGTTATTGTTACTAGTCTACCACTTAGTTTTGTATTTAAATACAACATATTATATATTAAAAATGTTCAGAAAGTTCTTCTCTATATTATAAGCAAAAAACACAAAAGTAATTTTTGCCACTTTTTACTTTTCCCGTTCTCCTTAAATTTCACTGTAAATAAATTTTCATTTACCTGCCCTTCATCAATGTTTGATTGAGTACGCCTGGGAAATTCCTGGTCCTTCATAAAATTCAAGAGTTCAGAGTACCTTAAGTGAGGTACATAAATATCCTCTTCTCCGACGCCTGATTTCTCGGATTGTATTATTTTCTTCAACTGTTTTCTTTTCTGTAGGCAGTACGTAGTGAGTCGATTATTTTCGACAACAGTCTCCCTGTCGGCTTCTTGATCCAAGGATAGCATTTTTTCTACTAAAGATACGCATGAGCTTTATCGTTGCAGTCGCTGTACTACCTGCTCTTCACATACCACAAGCAAGGGAACGGCTTTTGTAAACTTCAATGAATTCACGTAGAAATTCTTTTTCACTGATCATTTTGATTTATGAACCAACAAACAATAACAACACAAACAACAAACACTGGAATACGCGTCGTAAATAACAGATCAGTGTAAATAACAGGTGGTGGTAGGCTATCATCCAATGCGCATGTCTGAGATCGCAACTGAGGCTTGAGCATCGTGCAAGCCAGTTTGCGCAAATGGCTTGAGTATGTAAACCGGCCTTAACAAACTAAATTATTATACAATATTTTTCATACAGGTTTCATAGTTTATTTCTCATTTGAGCATCGTTCACACGCTCATGCCAATACACCAACCTCAAGCTGATTTTCTGTCAGGACAGATTTTATCCATATTGTTTGGCTTGCGCAAACTTCAAGCCAGCGTTGTGCAAGCCAGTTTGCGCGAATGGCTTGAGTGTGTAAACCGGCCTTAACACACTAAATTATTATATAATACTTTTTCATACTTATACAGGTTTCATAGTTTATTTCTCATTTCCTACTCACAAATTTACGTAGATTTGGACGTTTCTGAGGAGATATGCACAGAGAATCACTTTTTATCTAATTTATTTTATACTATATCCATATATCCTTGATATTGCATGATATTCTAATTAGTAAAATCAACTGAAAGAAACCATATTTAAGAACTGAAAAGAAGTTAAATTTACGGTTTAATATGATAGTTTTAAGCAGAATGTAATACAGAAATGTTATTGAAAGCTTTAGAAAGATTACCAAGGGTAAAATGCAATCCTTGGGCAATATCTGCTCTTGAAGCATTCTTTACCGATTGCTTTGTAATACCCACGTTATTGGAATTGTGTGGTTGAGTTCAGCTAGCTAACTATTGATGACAGTAGTTAACAATCTTATTAGATACAAACTAAAGAGTTATACTACAAAGGATGTTACTTTTTGGTAACAGGTTGAAGCCGTCTTTAAAAAAATAATGTTAACGTTTTTAGATCAGTCGCAACAGGTCAAAATGGTTCAAAGTTCACAACAGTATGTATGATTACAAATACGTGAAGGTTTGTTGGAATAAATTGTAGAAAATATAAAGTTAATGAATGGGTAAAAAAATATTGACGTCATACATTAAAATTGACAGATTAAGATCAAAACTGAGGGAATTTTACAATTATAATAATTTAAGCTATTGTTTAATGAATAACAAAATCTTATAACTTTATGTACACATCTTTAAAGATTATATTAATTATTTATTAACATCTTGGGTAAATTTTAGTCGCACAGCTTTAAATCTTAGAATTTTCAAACAATATAGAATGCAGTATATAATCAAAAGTATTATAAATATGAGATTGTTTTAGGAAAGAACTAAGTTAAAAGTAACAGAATCGACGAGAAACTTGAAGTCATTTCACATAGATTTTAGTACAAGATAAAAACTTTAAATTGCTAGAAAATGTGTGATTGCTAGAGAGAAATTTCCTTTTAGGAATGAGCAAGTTTACAGTTTCTTGGTGATATCTTGATATTTAATTCTTCGTATATTAGATACAAATACATAGCTAAATGCTGTAGCATGGCAAAACTTTTCCATTTTACTTTCTCACTATACTATAGTATAGAGAAAGTATTAGTGATCGCAAAAAAATCGATGTTGAGATTTTTGTGGAAATATCCGTTTTGGGACCCCTTGAGTCCAAAAAAGTGGTTTTTACAAAATGTCTGTCTGTATGTCTGAATGTGTGTATGTATGTCTGTATGTATACAATGCTAGAGCAAAAACTATTCGATAGATTTTTAACAAACTTGCACCAGACATGTCAAGTAGGCCTGTATAGATGCACGAAAAACGGTTTTGAACAATTTTCTAAAACAAACCCCTTTTTCGCAAAAACCCCCCAAAAAAACGGTTATTATTTTTTTAATAAAAGAACGGCTATAACGATTTTGATAAAATTTGGCTTATTTGTAACCTTTAATGTACTCTACCATATGCAAAAAAACCGCATCTTTCAAAAATTCTCGTTTAGCTAATAATAATAATAATAAGTGGTTTTTGGGGTTTTTTGACCATAAAGAGGGTTGTTTTTCAAAATTTGTCAAAACCTTTTTTCGTGCATCTATACAGGCCTAATTGACATGTCTGTTGCAAATTAGTTCGAAATCGATCGAATAGTTTTCTCTCTAGATAATAATAATAATATTTATTGGTTAATCTCCTACTTTAATAAATCACCTCTCCTACCCCACCTACAATTAATTATGAAGTCACAGTGAATCTGATTAATAATTTAAATATGTTTGTGAGAAAGTATGTGGAAGTTCCTGGTACCGTTTATTTTTAAAGTTTTAAAACATCAAAGACTACGAAAAATAAAACAACTTCTGCTTATTTGGACAAATAACACATAAATTCTTTTTTCAAATCAATATTTAAAACATAGTTTAGAAATTTCAAGTTTTGCTTGAAGGACTACCTACTAACAATAAAGTAAAAGTTATTTGTAAGGATATACACAATTACAGCACCAGACAAGCTTGTGAGTATCGTGCCAGACAGCACAGGTTAAATTTATACAGTAAATTTCCCTCACAAGCTGGTGCAAAGTTCAAGAATAAGCTTCCTAAAAGCATTCAAAATTCACCAAACTACAGGATTTTTAAAAACAATGTTAGACAATTTCTATTGTCTGGATACTTTTACTCGGTGGAAGAGTTTGTGCATCACGATACTATTTTGTGATAGATGTGATTTCTTCTTTTTTTTTAAAGTGTTTTAACTTTTTAAATTAGTATCTTATTAACTTAATTTTTAAAATTTTGTGTATTTCTGTTGATTATTTTATATTTTGCTCTATGTTTTGTAGTGCTTGTTGTTTAATGGTATTTTGTGGGTATTGTTCCAGTGTGTTGTGATACAACTTGTTTTATGCGAATGTTTTTTGTCAAATAAACCAATAACCAATGAATAAATTGTGTATTGAGTGTGACAAATTAAACTTTGCACCGATGATACATACAACGCTTTCCATACAGCTACATTTTAAATTAGTGTTTAAAAAGATTTAATAACAATTACAGAGGTTAGTTCCAAACAATCAAAATTTTCAAAACAGACTACATCAGCCGTTTACTTTGCGTACAGCTGTAGTGCAAAAATTATTACTTTACCTCACGCCAGCTGTTTAGCCGTGCTATAAAGTAAAACCAATGAATTCAGAAACTATAAGAAGCGCAATCCCCGTGTTAAAAAATTAAGCCCAGTTTTATTTGAATTTGACGAGGTTGCCACGGCGTTCACTAGGGAGCGGAAGCGCCACTGTCGCCGCCGTGCCTGTGCTAGTAGAGAAATTGGTTGGCGAAGCGTTGACCCAGCTGCTACTAAGGAAATACACCATTTTTCTCTTCCTTGTCCAAGGCAACGAGTTTCCATTTGTTTGTAGCTATAATATTTTAAGTATGTATAATATAATTTGAATTTTTCCGGCTAATAAATTAATGTATAACTACCCATAAAACATTAATCACAACATTATTTTCAAAATGCAAATGAAAATTATCAGAATATTGGTAAAAGTACTGTCAACATATTATAATAATAATTTTGAAAATGCACCATCATTCATGGGAATAAAACTTTAATAAATTGTTTTTTGTAATTAATAAAATATAATTTTAAAAACAAGTTATAAATTATCTCTCTAAAAAAGGTTTTTATTCTGTTGAAGGGTATTAACATTATTGATGAGTTATCTGAATATTTAAATAGGCTAAAACAAATAAAATTTGCTTTCACCACGTATTTTGTCACAATTATTTATGGTACACTATGTAGTAAGAAATCAAACACCAACATATGAGTAAATTTCTTTAATATCTAAAATTTAAATGGCTCATCTGATTTCTTATAAAATTTAATTCCAATAAGGATTATAACTTAAATTTTCTGTAAAGTAGCATCACCATTACATTCCAACTATATTTTCATCAAAGAATAACTTTTTTTTTATGTTATAAGGTTTTTAAGGAAAATTAATAATATAGATAATAACACGAACTTTACAAATAAATGGTACAAGCTGCTCTCTGCTGGAAAATTTCTGTTTGTGTTCCTTCAAATACTTGCTCATTGAACATTTTTTGTATACACTTCTATTTAGAATTAAATGATAAAACCTTTGTATATTTTGAAAACAAATTTAAAAAAATGTTTACTACTTTTTACGTAGGCCTAAGCCTAAAGTTGAACTTGTTTCTTCTGTTACTGAACATTTTTTGTTTCTTTAGCTAATAACTTTGAAAATTTTCCATCAATAAATTTTTTACCGGCACATATAATTTCTATTCTTTGTCATAATATAAAGAGCTATAGTATTATTTGTCGATTTCTATACAGAATAATAAAGTAAAGTTAATACACTTAAATGTCATTTTATATAGTTTGCTATGCCATATTTATGTTGTCATTGTTATTTTTCTTTCCGTAATTATGTGTTACTTTGTCATACTATAAAGAGCTACAGTATTATTTGTCGATTTCTATACAGAATAATAACGTAAAGAAAATACACTTAAATGTAATTTTATGTAGTTTGCTAAGCCATGTTGATTGAATGGTAAACAATGTTTAGATTAAAATAAATATTAGTAGGCTATCATACAACATTCTAAATCATTTTACCTTTAATCTTCGAGTGATTAGTGAAAATCAAACTTTTTACTAACGGGGAAAAGCAGTTAAAATGTATTACTAAAGCTGTGTAAGTAATTGACAAAACCCGAGACAATAAATCGTCTGATAGTACGCTATAACGAGACGGTAGCCGTGAGCCGTGGGAATATAGCGAGATTCTGGCACGTACTTAATCGTAACTTTAAGCTGCTGTAAAAACTAAACCACTTGAGCTAATTTTTTGAAAAAATATGTTTCATAAAATTTAACTTATTGGCTCAAACTTTTACTCTTACACCTCTTCTCTGACCAAAAAACAAAAAAATATTTCTCACAGAACAACTTTTTCGTGTCACAATTTAAAGTTCCATATCAAATCTTAGCTTTGGAAATTTATGTATACCTTTAAAGATTTTTTATAATTAATAATTTTTATAACAATATCATCCCACACTAATATTCTGTCAGTGTGTAAAATTTTAAAGAAATCGATGTGTTGCAAGTGTTCAAAACAACAGTGTATTTGAAACGCGAGTATCACAATTTTAGCATCATCTCCGAGCCGTTTTGGCTTTCTAGACCTTCGCAAGATGGTTAAAGGCACACTTCATTATATATTTCATACTGTATACAGGCGATTTTATTCTGTGGTCGCTGGTGCGATGGGAAGGGGTTGGAGGGGAGTGTGCGACACTGGCGCCGACAGCCTGCCCTTCGTTGCGGCCGCCGTGTCAAGCTTGTTTTGGCGCGAATAAAATCGGCTGTCTATTCTCCATATACATTGCGCTTCTTATAGTTTCTGTATTCATTGGTAAAACAAAGAGGTATAATTTCTTGACGCTGAACACATGTAGTTTATAAATAACTAATGAGCTTGACTTGTGAGAAAGTCACTAGATAAAATAAAAACCTGAACACAAAATCTCACAATAAATACGTTTACTAACCTCAAACGCGTTTCAACGACAAATTCGCCATCCTCAGTGACGCACGGGCTACTACTGGTTACTACCATAGTATAACCATAGATCATGAATAATTGGTTATCCAAACATAATGGTATAACTAACCTAACTGAGGATGACATCACTGAGGATGACGACATTGTCGTTGAAACGCGTTTGAGGTTAATAAACGTATTTATTGTAAGATTTTGTGTTCAGGTTTGTATTTTATCTACATGTAGTTTAGTTGTGCATTGCTGTGATTGTGGAAAACGCACTTTATTAAATAGCTGTAGAAAAAAGGCATTTCCAAACATCAGCATGTTTAAGTGATGTAAATACAAACTTTAGATGTTATTCGAGTAGAAATAGACAAGCCTAAACGGAATAGAAATACTCGAACCTGAGGTTGTCGTTCAACTTAACGGGTCGAACTGTTGTTTCCAAACAGCTAACTCTTATATGTAGCAGACACTGAATACAGTGGGCATTAGGTTTAATCTATTGGGACCATCCAAATCAGTTCATTGTTAAGCGCCAACTTACAGAAATAAGTACATACAAGTTGACTCGAGTATGCAGTCCTTCTTTAAAATAGGATCAAATCACCAACTTCCATTCGTTACAGTACACCTTACACATGCTTTTATGTCAGCCTTGTTGAGGCAGGTGAGGATATGGTGTGACAGGTACCCACCAACTTATCTGACAATGACCACAGGATCTATGTTGATAGTGGTTGTGCTAAATAATAACTTGCATTCTAACAATATTTGAAATCATAGTTTATAGTTAAAGGAGAGGGGAGCAGCTTGAAGCTAAATGTTAAAGCTTAATTGAATCAGTCTGTTAGTAACCATAGCCTGGAGAAGATTCACATCATGTAGACTAGCTTGCCTTTACCTTAGTTTAATTTACTTTTAAGTCCGGACCAGCAGAGGAATAGGTTGTTTTGCTTTAAATAAACTCTTTAAAGTGAAACAGTCTTTCGTCACCTTATTTGAAGGACCTTTTTACTCACGATCCATCCTGACAACGCATGTACGTCCGCAAGAGGACTGAACGCACACCCCAAAAAGGGAGTCGCACCATTGTCAGGGAACCGAATAGACGAGGGTCGCGCCACAATGGCGTCAATTAATTGGCTGGATATTTTTTTCAAAGTGATGTAAGAAAATGGTAAGTGTTTGAGAGTTTGAGTAGGCTAATAATAGAGGTAATAATAATAATAATAGAGTAATAATAATGTGGTTGAAGTTATTATACAAATTATATCTGCTAGGATCCATGAAATAAGTTTTAGTACAATTTTCTGCCAATCCTAACGTAACACTTTCACTTAAATTTGTCGACGCGTTTCGGACTTCCTCCATTATCGAGACCTATAACTCCGAAACGGGTCGACAAACTTAAGTGAACATTTTACTTTAGGATTGGCAGAAAATTGTACTAAAACTTATTTAATAATGGGGTTTATAATAATGATCATATTATTCACAAATCTATGAACAATAATTTCATATTTATTTTAGATATTGTATAAACGTAGTCTCAATAATTGTAATACTACTAATTAGCTGTAATGTCAAGTTATATGGTTATTTAAGCGTGTGCAATAAATACTTTAGAACTATGGAACAAATATAATCTCAGAGATAAAGACAACCGTTTTGAAATGGTTGTAAAGACAACATATATGATGGATTATTTAATATGTTACAGTTAACTTTATTACGATGTTTACAAAGACGGATTCGAGTTTATATAGTCGTAATAATAAAACCAATCAAGCCTTGTAAAAGTTAAAATTAAATTCAAGTTAAAGTACATGGACCTACTATAAATTCAAATGGCTGATAGGAGCCACTTTCAAGTTACCTAAATTTACTTCCAATAATGAATAGTATAATGTTATTTAAATTAATCGTTAAACACACAATTCACTTTATAAACGAAATAACCCCTACGTTATAATACAAAGAATTGTAGACTTTGTTAAATTGGTTAAAATGTTCAATTCGTACGTTTTACAACGAACTGAAACTAATATTCTCCGAAATCATACTACAAACACCACGAAAAAAGGGGTGTATAGACGGGGATAGTTCTAGCTGCTAGTAGAAGAGGAGAGTAGTACCCGCTAGTAACTCACCCTCTACTATCCCTGTCTATACTCTCCTGTTGGAGCGAGGAGTAAGCACTAGTGAGAAAAGCACAGGTTTAACTTTTACTCCCCACTAGCAGGGGAGTAGAGGTCACGTGACCTACTAGCAACTATTCCCGTCTATACACGCACTCGCTGTTCCTCGCCACTCCCCACAGACACAGTGCGTTTCACAGGAACCGTTTTCCTCATCAGGGTGTCTGCTTTACTAATGCGAGTTTCCACTAATCTAAGCAAATCGTTAAATTTTCCAACGTACTCCATTGGATCCTCCTCTGCAAGCTCTCGAAAGAGTTTGAGGTGCTCCTAACATGTCTCTCCTCCCAACCCAATCTTTTACCCATACTCTACTTTTGTTTAACAATTCCTGCAACTCTGGACTCAAGTAAACAGCCACTTCACAAATGACTTCATCAAACTCAACG
>JAGFPH010003912.1:8413-49018 GCA_018207615.1 Philaenus spumarius | reverse complement strand
ATAGGCTCTAGACCAATGAGAGCTCGTCATTTGACGGAAGTAGAGTTGTAATAAAAATAACGCTATTCGTACATCAGCTGATTGTACCCATACGTTCCGGATGTTAGTGTGTTATTGTAGCTAACCTCAAACGTGAGTTGACGCATTCCGCAAACATGAGTGATAGTGATGAATTTTGTTTAACTCCAGAGGAAATTAATACAAAAGCAAATTCGGCTCTGAACAATTTGTTGCCAGAAAAATCTAAATTTCGTTATGAAAAGGTTTATAACCAGTTTATGGAGTAGAAAACTAGAAATGGTGTTAGTTCGTTTTCCGAGATTGCGTATTTTGAGGAATTGGCCCAAGATAAGAAACCTAGTTCGCTTTGGTCTATTTATTCAATGATTAAATCTACAATCAACATCAAACATCAAATAGCCTGTATATTTTTGGTCGTAGATAAAGTAGTGTACGCAACGATTGTATTCAGCCTTTAAGCCACTCGTGAGATATTTAGAACACTCGCTTCGCTCGTGTTCCAACTTACATCTCACTCGTGGCTTAAAGGCCTTCATAATACAATCGTTGCGTAAACTACTATTAAAACAGACGAATAGCCGAAATTGTTTCATTACATGTTAGACTGGAATATTAAATACGATAATTCTTGTATTGGGTTAAGCAGGGTGTATCAGAGCGGGTGGCCGGCTTGTATAGCAGTGAAACGAGAATACTTAGACGTTTAGTTTAAACTGATCACCTCCTATTTCCCAAGGAATTCAGGAAAAATGTTTTCAACCCTCTAAAATGACCCAAAAGGGTATTTTTGGGGGTGGGGGTTGGTTTTTGGAAAATTTTCAAATGTAAAGGTAGGTCGTGTTGTACCTCATTTTAAAGGTCTCGGTAAATTGATCATTAAAACATTTTTTTTCATTTATCTTGCACCGTCAATACAGGGTGGCCCGAAACATCATAAAAACTTAAGTTTACATATCTTTTTACATCTGACATAAAAAGTTTTTTTAACAGCTACAATTTTTAAAGTACATTGACAAAGATGCGACCTTTCAAACAATACCTAATTTTGGTAGGTTTTCTCACATTTTTAGCAGGTTTCAAAATTTACAACTTTTAAAAGTTTAAAAAGTCAATATCTCAAAATTTTCAAATTGCAATGTGGGTCATCTTACATATCAAATTGAAGCCCTTACAATTATCAACATTTTTTCATATTTTAATATTTTTTATTTCTCTATTGGCTTAAAACTTACAGAAAAATATAGTTTTTCTGAGTTTTTGTGTACGTTATAAGTAGGCATATTTCTTTGTTACAAATGTTATTACAGTATTATTTTATGTTAGCTTAAATTTTGTTATGATTTAATGTTGACAACTAAAACCCAGATTTTTAAAAGAGAAAAACAATCTTTGTCAATGTAGCCTACTTAAAAAATTGTAGCTGTTAAATTTTATTTTTATGTCAAATGTAAAACGATATGTAAACTTAAGTTTTTATGATGTTTCGGGCCACCCTGTATTGACGGTGCAAGATAAATGAAAAAATTTTGTTTTAATGATCAGTGTACCGAGACCTTTAAAATGAGGTACACACGACCTACCTTTACATTTGAAAATTTCCCAAAAACCAACCCCCACCCCCAAAAATACCCTTTGGGGGCATTTTAGAGGTTTGAAAACATTTTTCCTGAATTCCTTGGGGTGGAAATAGGGGGTTATCAGTTCAAACTAAATGTCTAAGTATTCTCGTTTCAATGCTATACAAGCCGGCCACCCGCTCTGGAACACCCTGTATAAATACTCGGAATAACAATCACTAAGTTTGTAGTGCATTTCTCTGAAAATATTTTCCTTCAACAACAAAAGGCAAATAACAAAAGAATTATAGACATACTTTACTAACTCCACCCAGCTATGCAAGCCAGCTTATACAAAGGTCCACTTAATGTAATGATGCCGGCTTGTTGGGGTCTTGCATGGTATTAATTAATTCCCTTCCCATTTATCGATGTCCCAACCTCTGCCAACTAATCATCGGTGACTTCACCAACTTGACAAATACAGTGTTATTTACTGCTCTACATTAATATCTGGGTCTTTCACGAGATACCTGTTTCTTAACAATACACCAAAAACCTATTTAGAAGAAAAAACGACCCTTATTTAAAAACGGAAAATATTTTACAAACGCTTATTAATTGTTATCATAGAGTTTGATTAATATTATTTTAAAGTTTAAAGCTGTAATAAATTTTATTTTGGAATATTCTAAAAAAAACTTAATCCTAACTAGATGATACCCATGCGTAATTCGCTCGCCAATCTCTTTGTTACATCTCCACGCAGAATGATTCACGAATATATGCAGAGAATTTGGTAGTTACATGTAAAAAATAATGGAAAATGTTAGAAAATCAATGGTTTAAATCGCTTAATTTTCCATACATCCACCATTAAAAAAATTTACATTCAGAGGTCTATTACAAAGTAAACTATTTTTAAAACAGCTTAACGAAATTAGGAAGCACAATATCCATTTCAGAAATACCAAGTAAACTCTATACTCTGCCTATATACAAGTGTACTATATATAGTAGAGCGTGACGGAATAGAACGTGATGGAAAAATGCGTGACGGTAAAATCTGATTCACGGCCCGCAAAATGTTTTGGAAGCGGTGCGCTTATAGAAGAAGTTTTCACTTCAAAAAGATACATATCAATATATATACCCATGTGACTTAGTTCAACAGCATACTAATATAGTTGCAATCTGTACAAGCGGTTGCTAGTCTATTTCCAGGAATTGGATTTTAAACTACTGTCTAAGCCCGACCGATTTTGATGCATGTTAGTTAAAGTAAACCAACTAAACAAGTGCTGTTTATTGAAATCAAGTTCATTTGATTTCGCGTTATCCTGAATGCTAGTAAATTCCATTAGTAACTTTTAAGAATGTAGGCCGTATATACAATGTTAAAAATACATTTAAATAACCACGAGACGGCAGTTGTCCTTGGACCACCGTACGGGATGCATCCCGCGCATAAAATAAATATTTACGTTCTCAGTGTCTGTGTGTTTTATTAAATTTCTGAAGAGCTCATAAGTGTGATAACATTTCTGACGATGGAGTAAATCTCCGAAACGCGTCATTAAAACGGAAAAAAGAAAGTCACGTGACGGACACTAAGACTAAGTAAGTAAACCTTTATTAAATTTAAAAAAAACTGTGAAAAATCCAGGATGGTTAACCTATAAATGGTTTAATGATTTTTTAAAGTTATTGAACTAAAACATATGTAGGTTTTTGTTGTGTGTAATGGTCAATTGATTATTGACCAATTGTGATCCTTTACAATGTTTGAACGGAGAGAGCAAGGGGTTGGCGCGAGGAACATGCAGCGGTTTCCTCTATGGTTTTCAAAATATTCAAGTAATGAGAAAAAGTACAACTTAAAAGTGGAATTAATACATTCTTGTTAGCTAGTACAATTTATTTGTTTGCATTATGAATTGGTCACTTAGGATATTAGTTTCATCAAAAAAAGTATAGATTTTGTCTTTCATCTTTAAATTTTAGCTGCATAATATTGAATAAGGTTACAATTTTTTATTTAAATATCCCTATATATAATACGTGAAGCAGTTTTTTTTGTGAACACAACTCCTCCCTTATTTCTGGACCAATTTTAACTTTAGAGGTGTCAAAAATTTTGTCTCATTTCGTAGTTTTGCAATAAGGTTTTAGATGTCAATGATTCTTATCCTTAATGGCGTGAGCTACTCAAAGGTCGGGGTTTCCCCACAAGATTAACATGGAACGAATTTAAAAAAACATTTCTATACAAAACATCTGTTTATAATAAGAAACAAACTAATCCAGCTGCTTTCGTGGAAGTAAATTAATAATGATTTGTATAGTATTTAGGAGGTTATAGTAACCTTTTTAATGTTAAGCAGATAAAGTCCGATTCCCTTCGTTGGTAGTTTTGTTCAAAGAACAGAAAATTCCTCGAGTAATTATAACTGCTATTATAAAATATAGAAAATAATTTGAATTAAACATTTAACATTACTTACCATCTTAGTTTTGAGGTTACTATTAATTCTACACCTTTATTATAAATAAAACACAACATGATTATGCGTATAGAAGGTTCCAACGGGGTTGGCGTGCGTAGCACGCAGGGGTTTCCTCTAGTTTACCATCTTTCCTGAGTACAAAATATTATAGGCCTATACAATGTTTCGAAAATATATAACAATTCCCGTTAGCGACTGTAAAAGGTCAAACAAACAAACCAAACAAACGACGTACGAATATACCTAAATAATTTAACCTAAAAATAAAATATAGGCACGCAAGACTGTAAGACTAGAACAACATGTAAAATACACATCATCAACTAGAGTATAAAAATGTGTAACGCAAATTAGTAAATAAAACTTAAGATATCATGTCAAGTAGCATTTCTTTTTTGTATACCGCGAAGCGGGTTCCTTGCGTGTAATGTTGTCTCATAGCTCTAAACAGAGTTGCTATCTGGGTGTGTACTAGAATTATACTGTACGACGTATTTTAAAATAATAATAACAATACACTAATTCTCACACACATACGTTTAATGATAAATCGCGTTTCAACGACAAAGTCGTCATCCTCAGTGATACCTGAGCTACAACTAAAACCTTATAACTAGCTTAGCCTGGGACTAGGCTACATATTTTATACCCTTCTACAAGAGTCGGCAAGGTCTTAGCGTATAAACAACCAATAGGCATATCGTAACAACAGACAGCGTAGAAACTTTCTGTTGTTCAGGTTTGACATTTTCAAACAGCCGCCATTTTAAAACGCGTGATTGGATTTAATCGCTTATGTTTCGTGATATATACCATTGTTAAGTTAAACTTCATACCAAGTTTGAACAAAATCAGCCAAACGTTTCTCTAGATATGAATAATTAATTATTTTGTACAAAAAACAAAATGCAGATATCTGGAAAAACGAAGCCTTTTCTTGCCTATGTTTATATGGACTGTTTTTCTTATGTTTAGCAATAGCATGAGCTTCCAAGAGATTGCCGCGTATTTCTGAATCACCGTGTATAAAGCCAAATCCCACTCACTCATTCATCGCTATTTCTCAAAAACGACAAAACGGATTAACTTTAAATATATATATTATTTATATTTTGTCAAATGTAGTCAGTATTTGTTCTTTACCTTTTATGTGGCTACATGTTTCACTGCCACAGGCAGCATCATCAGGCCAGCTATCTATGTACACTTAAACACTTATATATACACAACACATAAAGTTACACAAATTTTCAGTCTTCTTTTAGCAGTCTTGAAGGAAGTACACTAGAATGAGGTACCTCTTAAGTGTAGCAAATCTGAACAAACCTATTTATTTATGTGACGTGTACAAAAAATGTACGAAAATATGTGTAACTTTATGTGTTGTGTATATATAAGTGTTTAAGTGTACATAGATAGCTGGCCTGATGATGCTGCCTGTGGCAGTGAAACATGTAGCCACATAAAAGATAAAGAACAAATACTGACTACATTTGACAAAATATAAATAATATATATATATATATATATATAATATATGTAGTTCTAAGGCTATCAACAATGAATATAACTTTAAATTTGGCATGGTGATTCCTGATGTGCTCTAGACGTTTTTTGAAAAAAAAGATTTGATTTTGAAAAAAAAATCTTCTTAGCGGAATAAAAAAGAAAAAAGTCGAACTAACATTTTTTATTATTTTTAAGAAAAACAAGGTCTACATGGCTGAAATTATACACAGTCATTCGTTTTACTCTCTATAAACTAAATACATACGGATTTTGTTAAAACAATGTCTTTTCAGCCGCTAAAAGTGGAAGAAACAAGAGGTTTAAAATAAGTACAAAACATGATATTGGTTGCCCATCCTTTAGTAGATTCTTATTGGCTTGTTGAGCAATGTATTCCGAAATAATTTTGTTGACAATTTTTTTTAAAATCATTTATAGCATTAAAACATGAAATTTACATCAGAAAATAAAAACCAAGATGACGACCAACCAAAACCCTTCTTTGTTAGTCTATATATCTATATATATACAAGCCAAATACCACTCCGTCACTCACTCACTCATTCATCGCTATTTCTCAAATAAAAAAGAAAAATCATCAATCACATTTTTTATTATTTATAAGAAAAAACAAATTACAGAGATAACAAACAAGGTATAAACATACATATATAAGCCAAATACCACTCACTGATTCATCACGATTTCTCAAAAACTACTGAGCGGATTGGAATGAAATTTGGTATGTAGCTTCCTCTAGGGCCCTAAGTGCTCGCTAAGAAAGGTTTTTAAAAAGTTATAAATTTTAGGGAGGGTTTGGAGAGGTCAAAGTTGCTAAAAATTCCACCGAACGGATTGGAATGAAATGTAGCTTCCTCTAGGGCCCTAGATGATCGCTGAGAAATTTTTTAAAATAATTCAAAATTTTAGGGGGGCTTGGGGGGTCAAAGTTACTGAAAATCCTATAAGAAATACACAGTATAATATATTTATTGATATATTTTTGGTTGTTGTTAATATACATTTAACTTTGGTTTGTCTATCCGTGCAAAGCTAGTTATTTTTAAGAAGAATAAAAAAATACAGAGCTCAAATTATATAATCTAGATGACGGACAACGATGACCCTCCTCTGACAAGATTTGAATAATGCTAACATCACATTGTTTCCCTTTCCTTAGGTGGATTCTTATTGGTTTGTAGAGCAATTTTTTTTTCGAAAGTCAGAAATTTACAAAAATAATGGGAGTTCTCCATTAAAACTTATTTATAACACCAACGGTACAAAATGTGTTTATTTGTATATAACTGCTAGAAACGAGTGGTTCTATACAGGCTCAGGGTTTTATTAACACTATGATGTTAATAGAAAGTGTTTCATCAAAACAGTGTTTAAGTTTAAGGCCCTCTTCAGATATTATCTATTTTCTTCTACTTGTAATACTCGGCTATTCTTTATGTTAATGTTTGATTCATTTACATATTGGGTTGTTAGGAAGGGAAAGATGGAACGTCATGACGTAGGTTCCAGCAATTAAAGCATGCTGTAATAATAGCACCAAGGAAGAAATAAACTTTCTAAAGAACTTAAATAGAACAATGGGTCTATTTCTGTCAACAAGGGTATGTAAAGCAGGTGCAGGGGAGTACTTTTGTAAAGCAATTTGTATTGCTTCCGAGAATTCAAGTACAAATTTAATAAAGTGTTAATGAAACAATCTGTCCACTCAATACGATTGGTTTTTACAGTCAATGGGCGTAATAAGTAGGTACCAGAATTGTAATTTTTTTTAAGTCTGTCTGTACGTATGTCGGCCTTAGAAGTAAACTCGAGTATATAGTTTAATTAAACGACAAGGAGTCACAAGACGGACCTAAGGTAAATAATTAGTATCGAGTATATAGTTGAAAAGAAATGTTAAAAAATCACTTTCGCGTTACATTTGTAAGCAATGTTTCATTTAAAAAGAGACATTATTGATTAAAAATGACCAACACACCCATATTTACTGACATATGTTGTTACTCAAAACAAGAAAAACATATGAAAATGTATTTCTTCAAATAAAACATTTTTATAAGTCGAGAACGACTAAACTGATTTCGAAAAGTTTTCAGGTCTGAGCTGAGAATCATTCTATCGTCCAATTATTTTAGTATTGTATGATAACTTTGACAATCATCAACCAATAATAAAAAAATAGGTTATAAATGTTTTAAAATAAACTTGTCGAACTTACAGTCCAATAGTCCAATTTTACACGTCCAACGACGGCCGTTTCGGCTATTCAGCCATTTTCAAGTTAAGGACCATTGTCCTTTGTCATTAATAAACATAAAAACACATAGTACATTAAAAACACTTATACACACGAGTCCATAATTACAAAATACACGCTCGCACATTTTAATGGTTAGTTCACTGTCCACGGCTAGACTGTCGGTGTTACGTCTGTGCATAATTATTATCTGTATTTGCCTTTGCTATGTCTATTACCAAGTCGAATAATGGGTTTTAATTAAAATCGAGTGTATCATTAAATAAATGTTTTTAATTCAAATAAAAAACTTTGTGAGTCCTGGATTTTAGAGTGGAGGTTGTACACATCTACTGTTCAAGCTTAGAAAGCATTGAAACAATTTTTATCAAACTTTTAGTAGACACTTTTCTGGTGATAGACTTAAATGCTGTTCAAAGTTTCTTGAAAATCAGATTAGTGGTTCTCTAATTGTACATTGACAGTTAGAAAGACAAAGATATTTGTGCCAATGAAGTGTTTTACAATCGGAAGTCAGGTTTAAATTTATTACATTCTAACCAGATGTACTACTTATGTGGATGTGTATGCCACATATTTCTGAATTCCAAGTTATTTGATCTCGTTTTATCGTTTATTATAAGTACTACATATAAGTACTAAATAAACAAAAACGGGGAAAGAAACAACTAAAAAACTCAAGATTTGCATTGGAGTATATAATATAACAGCGGAAGGAGAAGGGGCAAGGTAGGCAATACGGTGGCAAGTATCTAAAGTGTTGTTTTGTTGTCAGTTTTTCTTAAGGCAAGCCGTATCGATAGCGTGGCTTCTTCCTGATCAGAAGATACCGGGTTCGAATCTCAGCTACATACCAGGCTGCTTTTCATATCTGTGGTTTGAGGGTAGGAGGGCG
Organism: Philaenus spumarius; assembly: GCA_018207615.1. Taxonomy (NCBI): domain Eukaryota; kingdom Metazoa; phylum Arthropoda; class Insecta; order Hemiptera; family Aphrophoridae; genus Philaenus; species Philaenus spumarius. The sequence goes on along the minus strand of JAGFPH010003912.1, from coordinate 40,252 downwards.
GAAGTAAAGAAAACGGTGGTTGGCACGCGGCTATGACGGGATATGACTGGTTACCTGGTGTCCGGCTTGGGATGTTTTGTATATTTTATTAAGATATTTATGTATATATAGTTTTTTTAAACCACACAAAATTGTTATACTAAAATTAAGCTATGACAAATGAAATCAAATATATTGGAATTCAGATAAAAACGTTGTTACAGGGACGTCTTTAATTATTTACTAACATATTTCATAAGCATTCTTTAGTTTTTCCAGTACGGAACTGATCTACTAAAATATGTTTATTATGATGATGTCAGCGCGATGGCTCGTAAAGGTTTATTTTTCGCATTCAGCGTTCAGTAACTAACTCTCATACACTCTGTATATGATTGTCCCTCCTCCCTGCAACGACATTGTACAAATCGATTGGAATCAACAGTTTGAGTTCACCTGTTGAGCTACACTTTACAATCAGCTGTTTGAAATCACTAGCAGATGTCGCCGACCACCTGATGCTGGCTCAACAAGTTAAATATTCATGTCTGCTACTTTCACACCTTTCTCGTGTACGTTCTTTTCTTCTTTGTATTGAGAGTAACGGATTATTTTAATTTCGTATATTATAATTTCGTATGTTTCGTATATTACGCATTATAGTTCGTAAAATTAGCTAAGGAAAGGAGTAATCTATAAAATAAAAATTATTTCCATCTTTGAACAGTCAAATGAAAATGTTTGGTTGTGTGAGGAAAACGTATGTATCGTATTCATCAAGCAAAGCATTTTTAACAGAACAAAGTGGTGTTGGATATTTTAAAAAAACCTTTTAAAACAAGCTAAAACACCACACGTTTTCAATAAATAATTTTAACTGTGTTATTTGAAATAAATTTTACTTCCAATGTATTTTTGATATTTCATTATTACAAAGATTTAAAAAATTAAAACTCATAAACAAATGGCGATACTACTTGATTCACATTTATTCTCAAAATGTGTCACTTTAACTCAAAACTTAATAACAGCTTATCGAGACAAATTTAGAATAGGGATGTTCTCATAAAATATATTTCAAACCGAGTAAAATAACGATTTTTGAAAAATGTTTACAATATGTTTATGAAAAGTATAATGATTTTGATATTTTACTAAAAGGGATTCGCTTGGCGCAATTTAAACTTATTTAGACTTGGTAAAATTTAGCGTAGGTTTGGTTCTTTCTCTTTCAGAAGGATTCTCATCATGTATCCTACTGCTAATTCACCTTGTTACACGACCGTCATGAAGCCTGCAACCTAGTACATGCCATAAAAACATAAATACATTATAAATAATCCATTCTCACAAACAGTGCTTACAATTTTGAGTAGGATCTTTCTCTTAAGTGTAAATAATCAACGTGCGTTTTACAAGGATTTTATATACGTTTGTTGGCAATGTTTAGGGAGTAAAAGAAATGTGGTTAGATTTTTGATTTAAATTAAAATACTGCAATTAATTTTGTACCTGAAGAATCTAAGGAATATAATGTTTAAAATCAAAAATACATAGCCAAATGGCACACTATGAGGAGTGGGGGTGGTTTTGGAAGTAATTTCAAATCTAAGCTTAGATCGAGTGTTACATCATTTTACAGCTCTTTTAAGAGTACACAATTTGTTTTAAAATTGTTTACTTGGTAGTATCTCTGAAATGGCATTGTTCTTCCTCATTTCATAAGTTGTTTTAATAATTTCTAAAATATATTTTATATGTAATCGACTATCGGCATAGAAGTTTATACTTCTCCAATGTGGGCCTGTTTAATTTGTTTATTACTTTGCATTAATTGCTATTCAATAGTGACTTGGGCACCGAACAATGGACATTAAAGTGAGGGTTTTCTTTGAGTTAATTCTGCTGAAAACAAAAACAACAACAACAATTTAAAGCTTGTTCTATAAATAATATTGCCAAGTCGATACGAAAGTTAGCAGTCGCACAACTAAGATATAGCTATTTCAGTATTTCAAATATTTTTGAATATTTCCAAGAAGAGATTATTTAACCAACTGTTCTATACTTACTTGCAAACATATCTTTAATAGTGTTTTTTTTAAATATAATATTAGTATGTAGGATTTATTCTTTTCTGATAGAAAATATCAGACGAACTAATAAAAACAGGTATTCCGTTCCGCATCATTTTCACGACATCGTAAACAGCGATCTGTATAAAACTTTATACACTGCTTTGTTATCAGGTTATACGAGCGTACTGCGGCTTCACAGTTCACTAAGTTCATATAGGATTACAAAGTTTTCATAATGTCAGGCTTGGAGATATTTCAGTAGATATTAGTCAGTTTATCAGTCAGGATTAAGTGGCTTGTACTTAACGGAAATGTATGACGATCACAAATTAAATAACGAGATGAAAGGATGGAACACTTTCTCCAGACTTTAGCTCGTTTTTTTAAATACTCAAAAATGTGACGTTTTGTCACGCACGTCACATTTCTGTCACGTAGCAAGATTTCAATACTTTGGCATTTTAATGCCAGCCGAAGTAATTTCAACCCAAAAACGTGATCCCGACACGCTACGACTCTTTAACTGTCAAAACCGGGTTTCCCGCACCCGAAAACAAATAAAACGATACCCCCACACTATATAAAAAAAAAAAATCGAAATAAAAACATGACCCCAAAGCGCTACGACTTTTTAACTGTCAAAATAGGTTTTCCCGTACCCCAAAACACATAAAACAATACCCCACTCTGCATTTTCAAAATTCTCACACAGTATTTTCAAAGATTTTACCAAAAAAACGTGATCGCGACGAGCTATGAGTTTTTAACTGTCAAAATCTGTTTTCCCGTACCCAAAAACATATAACACGATACCCCACACTATATTTTCAAAAATGTTGAAACAAAAACATGACCCTGAAGTGCCACGACTTTTTAACTTTCAAAATCGGTTTTCCCGTAGCCAAAAACACATAAAACGATACCCCACACTGCATTTTCAAAATTCCCACACAGTATTTTCAAAGTTTTTACCAAAAAACGTGATCCCGACGAGCTTTGACTTTTTAACTGTCAAAATATGTTTTCCCGTACCCGAAAACATATAAAACGATACCCCACACTGTATTTTCAATATTTTGACCAAACAACTTGACCCTGACGCGCTAAGACTCACGCTAGAAAGCTCAAAAGCTTTTCAGCTCGTCGCAATAAAACTACGAAGATTTTGACATCACCAGAAGTTTTCTACGACGCGACGTCTGTGAGTGCATATATCGTGTCGATGGACAGACAGAAACGCAAGATTTCAATAATTCGGCATTTTAATGCGAGCCGAAGTCAATAATGATTGCACCAAATATTTGTCATACAGACGGTATTTGATGAGGATGTGGTTAAAGTGCAGTTTTCTTTGTGTCAGTGAGTGACTATGCATGGTTTTATAATACATATTACTGGAGGTTGTACCCTGGTTATCAACTCTTACCAAACGTTTTCGTGAGCTTGGAAACTAAATGTATAAACCAACCTGAGATGAGAGTTTGAGTTTTGCTCCAGTGGTTTCCTATAAAATCTAAACTGCAAATTCTACAGAAAGGACGACGGGGTAGTCGACTTATTATAGACTGTTAGCCCAATTTAGCAAGCAGCTTGCTTGCTTTCTACTCAATCGTGTTATCACTTGTCTTATTCCAGGTAGACATGGGTGAAGAATATGCTTTATTTGTGATTTCACCAAAATTATATTCTTCGTTTTAAAAACGAAGTGTCGACACGTCTTACTCTCAATTTACTGATCTTACCGATAACAACATATCAACAGTAAACTACATATTTTTCGCAATCACGCAACTCATCGTAGACTGCTGTAGCGCTAGTATGAAAGTACTTCTATTTTTAATTTTGTTGACACAAATTGGGATCCGTTAGGACGAGCGCACACGGCGTGACTGTTTTGGGACGAAGGTTTGCACTCTACAACCAGAACGAAACTTCTGCAGCACACAAGACAATCATTTTGGATCAGTTGGGTTAGTGCAGTTTTTCTTGCTTTTGTAATGACAAATTTAAATTAAGATGAGGAAGACATTGATTATTAATACCACCGGCTACGCAGGGTTTTCAAAGCCTGTGCAATGTACTAATAGATGACCCACGAGGATTTTGACTTCTTTCGACACCCCCGTTGTATATTAGTAATACAATTAAAATTAATAACAAAAAAGACTGAACTTTTCAAACCTGATGTATTCACTTGGGTGGCCACCTTTACTATGATTTATTTCTCTTTCACGTCTTTCTTTGAATAACCAGGAAGTTTATAAAATGCTTCTCTATCTCTTCAACGAATTTTAAGTTGGATTCTTGGTCACTCATGTTGACAAAAAACAAAATATAAACTGCCAAACAGATCGTGGTTCGGTGCAATTTAAAAGTGATGAAACAGAACTGCAACCACGTAAAATGATGGCCTACAACCGATTTAAAAATGATTGCAAACTAATCTCAAATCTCATTCCGATCGCCTCGTGTGTGGATCCCCAAAGCTATTCGAGGCCAAGGTCACAAAACAGTTGCACCGTGTGAGCTTGCCCTTATAGTTTTCCTATACCGTTTAAGAGGATCTATAACAAACTTTTAAAACATTTTTACAGTGAATTGTGATTTGAGTGAAACACATAGACCTTTTACAAGAAAATCTAAAAAAATAGCAAAAGTACAAACTTTATAAACTTCATACCTCATATATTATTTACTTTTGGGTACAGAAATCCCTTTTTTAAGTAGCATTAGTAAAACGGGTTGTGAAGTTCTGATTATGGGAATACGATGGCTAGCATGCTTTATAGCTGTTTTAATTTTCATTGTGAGAATTTTGTCGAGTTGAGAAATTTTCCAGTGGCAGATAAATAAATTAGCGTTGCGTTTTCCCTTTTAATGTACTGAGCCCTAAAAATAGGTTATAAAATGGCGTAGGACCTAATCCTTAGCTGTAATTAACAGTTGTTTTAAAAATACTGAAACGGCTACATCTTAATTAATTGTACGATATACACCTTTAATATAGGCCTACTTATTTAAAGTTTATTAAACACTGTTTTTTGTTGTTATTATTTTTTTGACAGAAGAAGCTCGGCGACAAATCTTGCTACCCACCATCACCATCGGCCTGTTACAGGGTAGACAGCTCACCCAGGATGTTCAGTTAGTTACTCGAGACAATAACTTATCAGAGGATTGGAGTGAGGCTGTCAGAGAACTAGGAAATTATAGAATATTAATATATACAGAGTTTTCATAAAGTCTCTTTACCCCCTTTTATTACTTTTGTTATTGAAAATAAGTTATATGAAAACTTAGTTGTTGAAAACTTTGTATATGTATCTTGTGTTGCATAACAGGACACATTTTTTGACATATCTGACCTTCTCCGATTGTGAGGGGCTTAAGGGGGTTAACAAATATAAAGGTAGGTCGTGTAATACACCACTGAAAAGCTTATTAAAAGAATAACGTAATTTCGAAAACTAGAGCTTAGTGTCTTGTTTCGTTTGAAAATAATTTACAAAGTTCTGGAAAATGATATTGTTGTCATAACATCAAAGCAGGAAATTAACCTGTTAATATTAGGAATAATTGGACTGTATGTTATTTTCCAGAACTTTGATTGTTCATTACTTTGAAATGAAGTAAGATATTAAGTAGTTTAAGTTTATATTTAACAATAAGGTTTTCTTACATTAATACCAATTTATTATAAATAATTTACAAAATTAATCAAACAATAACTTTGCAGAATTAGTTTCCCCCCTTAAATCTGAAAAGTAGCTGGTAGGTGGGTTAGTGCATGTCACGAAATTTAATTAAATCCTTATCTAAACTAACACTATCAAACTTTTGCATTTTCGACCACTTACATCGGAGAAAAAAATATGAAACTCGCGGAGAATTAAATTTCCAACCTCCCAGGTGGCAGATTTTTCATATAACCTAGCGTTGAAAAGCTACAGTTGAAAAGTCGGTAAAAAAAGTTTTAGAAAAACGCACAGTTTTTGTGTTATAACTCCTAAACCAAGCAACCTACAGAATCGGTTCAGTGACTATTTGAAAGAACTTGACGAGCTGAATCCAATGAGAATCTAAAATTGAATATAGGTGCTGAATAAATTTTATAAGCGGAAACAAAAAGAGGGCGAAATAGTCGTCTTTGGTCCATAATGACGTCACAACTGAGGATTTCTCCTAAACCTTCCTGAAGAAATCCTGCGTCTAGTGGCTCAAACCCCGCTTTGTAAATTCAGCCTTTCTTAGTTTATGCAGCCACAAACAGACAGACAATATGTACAGATAATAATAAACAAAATAAATTACAGAACTGTTTTACGGTTAAAATTGAAATCTTGTAATTCAATCTTATTTGTCTTACCATTCACCATAGTAACTGTTATATTAGTTTAAGTTGTTTTTGTCATCGAACTAAATTTTGTTAAACAGAGTTTCAACAACTTTAACATCATTTAACAGGTTTTCTGTTTAGTGACAATTGAATGAATCCGACGAAAAACGTTGAAATACATTTCAAAACCTTTTATACCCTTTTTCAGGAGGAAAAACGTTTTCCACTCTCCTGCGTTACTAAATAAAAATATTCAGGATATTGGGAGTGCAAAATTGAATTGCAAAAAAACAAAATTGAATATAAAACGTTATTATTGGTAAAACTAACACTTTCTGTATTGTGTTAACATGGAGTATATTTATAATGTATTTACAGTACCGTACAAAATATAATGTTATTTTTATAAAAAACAGCATCAAAACACATTTGTTGTTTTTTTCCTAGAAATATGTAAAAAAAAACTCTGAAAATAACGTTTTAGAGACGTGTTAAAATTATGCCTGTAAAATCGCAGTACTTTATAGTTTTAGCGAGGAGTACATTGCAGAAGATTGGCAGTTAAAATGTTATTTATTCTACTTACCTCTCTTGGTGGTAGTTTTCCTGAGACTGGCTTTTTGGTTTTCGAAATATAAGGCTGTCCAGCATTCCTGGACTCTTTCCTCTTCTTATCCTTCCATTTGTTTACAATTATCTTTCTTGTTTTACCGTTATTTAAACGTTTTTGGTCTCCGAGAGACAACGACACTGTGGGCGGTGGATTCATTAGTGACAGACGGAATCAGTGGTACCAACATGAAAATCTTAAACGGCAAATATACCCCCGTGTAGGTAATGGTCTTTAGAACGTTATTTTCCCAAAATCGGAAATTTTGTCGCTTGGAACGTTTTTCGGCGGATTCATTCAATTATTTTCGGCGTCGGTTTTGAATTCACGACATTGTCTGAGCTAGTATGCGGAGTATGTCTTCATGTCAATGTTTATCAGAAACTGTAACTAGCTCCGTAAGACGCAAAATCATGAAGGAATAATCACATCCCATTCATGCATTTCACAACAGCAATTGGTACGAATCATATTTTTTTCTTCTCAGAAATAAATTAGTTTTATAACAAGGAAATAAATCCCTTCTAGTCTTTGTCCCGGATATTACAAAGCTTCGGGATCAGGAAAGGGGAAGAAGAGCGGTTATAATAATTTATAAGGATATTATTTGATCAAGATTAACATAAAGTCTCCAAGCGGAAGAGATGTAATTTAAGCTTTTGTTATTGATTTATTTGTTCAAATGTAATCTTAAATACAAGAGAGAATTTTCCAGAGATATCCAATCCTAGTACCCGTTAAAAGTATCAAATCCTCTTCAAGGTTTGTAAAATATTCATTTTATTCGATGCACGGTAAAAGTTGAAATAAATCGAATCTATTTCTGAACCTTATAAAACTCAGATATTTCAATCTTTATTATTGAATCAATGATAACTTCTTAATGTACAAAATGAGCTTGTTTGAGAAGTGTTCCGCACAATGCATTTATTTTGATGTGATATTAAAGAAGTAATGTACTATTTTAGTAATCCTTCACGGTTCCACCATTACACCATCTAGTCCATGCTTTATAATATAAATAGTTGCTTAGGAAATTGTTCTGATTAAATTGAACGGACTTATGGAAAATGGCTGACGGCCGTAGGACAACAAAATATAATAAATTAGCCACGCAGCTGAACCGCTGACGTGAGTTGAGCAAATTTCCAAAATAAGGTTTATAGGCCTATGTTTTAGGGTTTCAACCAACAAATTGGGAAACAGGTCTATTGACGACGGTGCTCAATAGCTGCAAAATGGTTCGCACGCCATTCCGCATATTGGGAGCATCTTCAATACACAAGGCATTGCGTGCTTCGCACGCCAACCCCCGTATTGGTGGTATCTTCAATACACAATGCATTGCGTGCTTCGCACGCCAACCCCCGTGTTGCGAGTATCTTCATACACAACGCCAACCCCACGGTAGAATCCACCACATGCTCTGAACCGGGTACTTCTATGGTATTTTACGTTTTGATCGATTTTGGGCGAACCAAGCTAGCTATAAGGTCACGTAAAAAAAACAAAATGTGCAGAATAACATCCTACATTTATATTGGTAGAAAAAACTCAAACAGAAATTCATTCTCGTAGGAAAAATCTAAAAAAAAGTTACTTCCGGTTAGAAAACGTACTTCCGATAGTTGGATTTTTTTGGCTAACGAACTCGTCCGAGTACAATGTTTTGTGTGTTGAACATCCTCCCAATATGCGGAATGGCGTGCGAAGCACGCAATCCTTCGTTTATTGAAGATACTCCCAATATGCGGAATGGTGTGCGAACCATTTTGCAGCTATTCAGCACCGTCGTGAATAGAACCTATTTCTAAAATTGTTGGTTGAAACAATAAAACATAGGCCAATAGGCCTATAAACTTTATTTTTGGAAATTTGCTCAACTGACGTCAGCGGTTCAGATGCGTAGTCGAATTATTTTAAATTTTAAACAGTGGCAGTCCCCAACCACAAGTTCGGTAAATAACAAAGCACAAATAACCTGGTGGTATTATAGTTCTCTGATGTACATTCGGTAACAAAGTTACCCCAACCACAAATTCGGTAAATAACAAAACACAAATAACCTGGTGGTATTATAGTTCCCTGATGTACCGTACATTCGGTAACAAAGTCACCATCATCGGAGGGTTCTAACTGTAGTAAATGAGTTTACCAGGTTATCTGTGTTGTGTTATTTACCGAACTTGTGGTTGGGGACTCAGTGTTTAAAAAATTCAAAGTACTCATTGAACATGTACCGTATACATTGCATTCAATATTATTATTATGTCAAACAGGTAGGATATTTTAAGCTATATGTGAGATAATATCTAATAAAACACTACCGTAATTCAAATAGAAACGCATTTAATATTTATCTACACAAATTTGCTAAATAATCGTATCAAGATTTTGATTAATTTACGGAAAAGACAAATTGTGAATATATTAAAGAATTTTGACTTTACAAGCAGACTAGGGGAGACCCCTGCGTGCTCCGCACGCCAACCCCCAATGGTACCTTCTAAAAATATATGTTATGTTTTAATAATAAAGGTGTAGTATTAATAATAACCTCAAAACTAAGATGGTAAATATTGTTAAATGTTCAAACCAAATTATTTCTTATATTTTATAACAGCAGTTAATAATGGTTAAAATAACCAGCAAGGCTCGGGTTTACACTTTAAAACCCTAACCTAAAAGGTGGAAATACAAAAATAATTGCTTCAAATTTTGAAATCAGCTGTTAATGGAAATATTAAAGCAGCTATGTTATCTGTTATTTTATTAAATTGGTTGCTATGGTATTAAATGTAAATACATGTGTTGATTTATCATTCTAAACCTAACCTAAGATTTTGTCCGACTAAATTTACAAATATATTGAAATAAAAAAAGGTTTTTACCAAATTAATTATAGCCTATGTTACTCAGGGATAGTGTAGCTTTTTATTAGTAAAACTATTTTTTCAATCGGTTCAGTAGAGCCAGAGATTACCCCCTACATACAAACAAACAAACAAACAAACATTCAAACTTTACCTCTTTATAATATTAGTATAGATAAAGCCAGATGAAATTATATAACGTGATAAATTAAAATTTAACCCTTCAAAAGTTGAGTTAGAGACTTGAAATAATAAAAAACCTTTTACTCAAATTACTTTTATCAGGCCCTATTACATACAGGGAGGGTTTTGGGTTTGATTTAAACGTTTTATTTCGAAAGATTTGTAAATTCTACCACCATAAATTGTTGTTTCTTATTATAACCGAGTTTGAAGTCAACTCAGTGGCGGATTACGAGTTCAGCGGTCCCTAGGCACTTATCAGTTTGCGGCCTCCACTACAACTTGCATGATGGGTATTAAGTTAGGATCGACCAAAATAGGAAAACACTTTGCTGATGAAATTTGTGTAATACATTTAAGCTATGACATTAATTGGTAAAATGTCCTTTTAACCCTATAACTGGTAATCGTAATGGCGGGTTTTTCGTGCTGCACGTATTGTTTATTTTTTTAATTCGCCAAGTATAGTAATTATATCTCAATGCAAAAGTGTTCAATATATTTTTTGTAATAAAAGATCCAAAGAATTAACTAACAATTGTTTTATGTAAAACTTTAAAAGTTATTAGATCAGTCATCCCAAAATGTTTTGTAACGGGGGAAAATTCAACATTATGCCTAGGTTACAAATAGTTTCCAAAATTAACAAATGTTCCGTAATTTAGTTCTGAATAGAACTGTATACAAACATATATCAATTTAAAAAATAAGTTTTAGAAAAAATTCCCATAATTGGAATTTCTTAAGTTTTTTATGTACCTCCTACACTAAAACTAGGCCTATACAATCTTTTATTAATTAAATCACAATTAAAAAGTTATATATGTATTTTTGTAGAAAAATGTAAAAGAATTCATATATGCAACTCACAATGATTACGGTTTAAAATTTTGACCTACTTCATGACCACTACTAAAATAAATAAGCAGATCGTATGAGTTTTGCAAACATTGTGGGGTTTGGAAAATTCAATGGGCCCATTGGAGCTTGCGGCCCTTATTATGATTACAAATTAATCTTAATTCATAAATCATTGCGAAGAAAACCTCTCTTATTACCGTTAATCGTAACTACAAATTTCACTAAATACTAAGGGAAACCCTTGCGGTCTCCGCACTCCAAAACCGTTGAAACCTTCTGTACATATATTTTCTTTATAACAAAGGTGTAGGATTTATAATAACCCCAAAGCTAAGATGGTAAATAATGGTAAATGTTCAAATGAAATTAATTCGTACATTTTATAACAGCAGTTATAATACAGGTTAAAAGAACCAGTAAAGCTCAGGTCTACACTTAAATAAAAACCTAACCTAAAAGTTAGAAATAGAGTAAAACTAATTGATTCAAAGTTTTGAAATCAACTGTTAATGGAAATATTAGAGCAAACATCTGTTTTATCTGTTATTTTATTCCATTGGTTGCTATGGTAATGAGTGTAAACACATTCGAGAAATATGTGTTAGTTCATCTGTGTAGGCCTAACCTAAGAATTTTTTCCGACTAAATTTACAAATATTGAAATAAAAATGTTTTTATCAAAATGAATTATAGCATGTTACTCAGGGATAGTGTAGCTTTTTATTAGTAAATTTATTTTTTCAATCGGTTCAGTAGTTCCAGAGGTACCCCCTACAAACAAAGAAACAAACTTTACTTCTTTAATAATCTATATGTATAAAAGCGAAATACCACTCACTCACTCATTCACTCATTACGATTTCTCAAAAACTACCGAACGGATTGAAATGAAATTTGGTATGTAGCTTCCTCTATGGCCATAGGTGCTCACTAAGAAAGGGTTTGAAAAAATTCGAAAGTTTTGGTGGGGGGGTTTGGGGTAATCAAAGTTATTAAAAAACGATTTCTTCAAAACTGCCGAACGGATTGGAATGAAATTTGGTATGAGCTTCCTCTAGGGCCAGGTGCTTAATAAGAAAGGGTTTGAAAAAAATCGAAATTTTAGGGGGTTTGGGGGATCAAAGTTATTAAATCACGATTTCGTCAAAACTACTGAACTGATTGGAATGAAATTTGGTATGTAGCTTCCTCTAGGGCCATAGGCGCTCGCTAAAAAAGGGTTTTAAAAAATTGGAAATGTTAGGGGGTTTGGGGGATCAAAGTTAATAAATCACGATTTCTGCAAAACTACCGAACGGATTGGAATGCAATTTGGTACGTAGCTTCCTCTAGGGCCATAGCCGCTCGCTAAAAAAAGGTTTAAAAAATTCGAAATTTTTGGGGGTTTGGGGGATCAAAGTTATTAAATTACGATTTCTTCAAAACTACCGAATGGATTGGAATGAAATTTGGTATGTAGCTTCTTCTAGGGCCATAGGTGCTCACTAAGAAAGGGTATGAAAAATTTCGAAATGTTAGGAGGGGTTTGGGTTGATCAAAATTACTAAAATCATAATTTCAGATCTTTTATTATTATGACAATAGTGCTTTTATTATTTAAGATCTATATATATAAAAGCCAAATACCACTCACTGACTGAACACTTAAAAATAATACAATTACGTTAAAAAGACTGAAAATACCAGCAACCACGGGCAACGCCGTACGGGTCAGCTAGTATTAGTACAGATATAGATTAACACATGAATTAAATTGGGTGGAAAATTTAAATATATATGTATAAACACAACCTACGAAATTGTAATAAAAAACATTCTAAATGATTCGACCCATAAAGCTAGCGAGAACGAAAATATGGCCAAGTCCTTTGACCACCATAATCAAGTCTACAGCTGTTATATTTTCTTCCTGGCCACCTTGCCAATTATTAGTGTACCCTGAACTGATTCAACTCAACAATAGAAATAGAGTTTAAACTTTTTACTGGAAAAGATTGTCTTGTTTTCAACATATCATGTTTGACTTCTTAAATGATGTTTTATAACACTGTTTTTAATTTTTGTTAACTGCCATCAATGTTAATTGTTGAATATTTGCTGTGTTATGAATTTCTTTATTAAAAACTTGAGTAAAAGTGCATTAAATTTTCACATTTTACAGAGTATAATAACGTGTAAAATTCTGTTGTACTTATAATTTAGTAGGAGTTCGGTGTTCAACAAAGACCAGAAGAAGCCATCAGTGTAACTAAACATGTTGAATAGAATGTGGATTGTAATAACGTAAATCATATATCCAAAACAAGTTATATCCTATTACTTTAAATGAGCAATTCTTGTATCTATCTTTGTATATTTGTATCTGTCACGGACCTCGAAAACGGCTCTAACGAATTCAAAGAAATTTTGTATTTACGTGTAGTTTTGATTTTTAAGTACATCCATATAGTTGTATTTCGTGTAAAAACGCAATTTTTGGAGAAAATCTAATTTAAAAGTTGAAAAATCTTAACATAGGGTCTTATGGGTTGCCATGTTGGTTACAAAATAACAAAGAAATAGTAAATAAAGCGATCAAAACAGCTGTTTATAAACAAGCCAATTGATACTGTTTTAGCACGTTGGAAATAGAGTGGAATAGAACTGAGATTGAGTATTATCCAAAATCAGCTGCTCATTGGATAGTTTTTAATTACTGTTAAAAAACAAGCTAATTTATACTGATTTAGCACGTTGGAATTAGAATAAATTGGGCCTGATTTAACAATTTATTTTGTTAAAAAAAATTTAATCTTGGCAAAGATGGTTAAATTCTAATAGTCAATTTTTTAATACAGGCCCGGCTCATTTCTGAAACATAGTATCGAGGTTATGTTAATCGTGCAATAATTATTACTATATTTAGGTCTGGTTTCAAAACTTAAGTTGACAGAAGATAGTAGAACTAGGACTAAAATCGTAATGAAAGCCTCTCACGATTCTAAAGCATGTATTTGAGGTTATAATTAATCTTGTAATTACTGTTAATATATTTAAGCCTGGTTTCATAATTTTACAAACCTATGTACAAACAAGCCAAAGATTAACGAGATTCTTTAGCGAATTTTCCAACTGCGAGCGAAGCGAAGCAGCCATCTGAGGCCGAGGCGGGGTTGGGACGCGAAGCGACCAGGGACAGAGCCCCTAGTTAATTTACTAACGATTGACTGCTTAAACATTATGAAATTGATTTTATACAAACGTAAAAGTAGTAATTTTGTGCTTTTATTTAACCTGTACAGCTCTTTTTTTCATTTATGAAGATAAATACGTTTTCACTGCATTTTTTTTTATAAAATATTTAGTTCTGTACTTCTATGATTTTTTATAATGTTTGAAATGAAAACTTTTATAGGCACACCGCGTCTAAAAGATTTTGCGGGCGGTGAATCGGATTTTACCGTCACGCATTTTCCGAAACGCATTTTCCGTCACGCTCCCTATATATAATTAACATGTGTGTATAACAGAGTACATAGTTTAATTGCTAATATCTCTGAAATAGTCACTTTGCTTCCTCATTTCGTAAGTTGTGTTAAAATAGTTTACTTGGCAATACCTCTAAAATGGAATTTGTGCTTCCTCATTCATACATTATTGTTTTAAAATAGTTTACTTGGTATTACCTCTGAAATGGACATTGTGCTTCCTCATTCATATATTATTGTTTTAAAATAGTTTACTTGGCAATACCTCTGAAATGGACATTGTGCTTCCTCATTCATATATTGTTTTAAAATAGTTTACTTGGCAATACCTCTGAAATGGACATTGTGCTTCCTCATTTATATGTTGTTTTAAAATAGTTTACTTGGCAATACCTCTGAAATGGACATTGTGCTTCCTCATTTCGTATGCTGTGTTAAAATAGTTTACTTGGTAATACCTCTGAAATGGACATTGCGCTTCCTCATTTTGTAAGTTGTGTTTTTTTTAACTTGTCACATTTAAAATGTAAATCTAAAAAATTTTAAATAACATAAACAAGATTGTCTGTTTTCATGACAGTTTTCACTTCTGTTGGCAGTCCCACGACTGCTTTTTTTTAGTTCTTTTTATTCTAACACTGCATATAGCTACTTCACGCCCGAGTTTAGTTAGTAATAATTGTGTTAAATATTTGTAGTTTTTATGAATCTGAACGTACAATTTTTAAAACGTTTAAAATTTATGTTTCGATTTTATGTAAACATTTTTTATAATTTGTAAAGACAAAAACAATACTTTTGTTTTGACTAGCTGTGTTAAAAGATTTAGTGCAATTTAATATTGTTCCCATTCTGTGTATTTTATATTGATCGAAAATAATAATTATTACCATCCCTTTAGCAATTTATAAACAGATACCTTAAATGTTAGATTTGTGTATCAAAAACTTTGATTCAAAACACTAAAACACTCAAATCTTTTCCTGGTTTTTTTAATAACGGTTGATTATTTTTAAGATATACGCTTTATTTTTGTTGTCAAAGTTGTTATTTAGTACATAGGCCTAATGTAATATTAATTTAACAACACGGTATAAAAATAAAAAAGTAATTTTTCTAATTTATTCATTTCAACTCCAATATATTGTTCAATATACTCCAATATTATTTTTGACTTTACAGAAAAAGGTGATGGACATTTTTTTATCAGTAAGTACAAAATACTAGTCCTATCTTACGTACTAAAAAACTTTTGCAAAATTTATTACAGCGACCCTGACCGTTCTTCTGGACCGGATTACATGCGGGTTGTACCAAAACAAAGGTTAGCGGTCCTATATATGTGCAGGTTTTGTTTGTATTTTGATAATATTTATGTTAATTGGGTCAAAAATGGAAAATAAACCTTTCTTATGGAGATTTAACATAGGGAAAAATTTTAAAGCTTATGACAGCGAGCCTGACCGTTCTACTGGACCGATTTACATGCGGGTTGTACCAAAACAAAGGTTAGCGGTCCTATATGTGCAAATGTTATTTGTATTTTGAAAATATTTATGTTAATTCGGATAAAAATGGAAAATAAACTTTTCTTATAGAGATTTAACATGGGGTAAAATTTAAACTTTGCACTTCTTTGAAGAGTTCACTTGAGTTTTCCACTGAACCGTTTTACACGCGATTTGTTTGGAATGAAAAATGAATCATTCTATATTTGCACAATTTACTTACATTTTTGAAATAATTTCATTTAGGATGTAATAAAAGAACTTTTTTAAATGTATTTTATCACCGCTTTAAGTTTCCCTATCCAGCTGATTATTAAAACACGTGATTGTGCATCTAAGAACAAAAGATTGTAGCAAAAGGAATCAGCTGGCTTAGAGAAAACCATTCAGTATCTTTCAAGGAACAAATTCACAGGATCAAGTTGGACGTTAAACACATAGTGCCTAACAGCTGTAATACCAATAAATAAGCATCATTATGAAAAACTAAACAACCATTAGCAACCAATTGATTAAAATAACAGATAAAACAGTTATTCAGATGTCCAGCTTTTAGAACAAAATAATATTTTAAGTTAGGCCTAGGCTCAACCAACACATGTTTCAACACACACAAACCAATAAAAACTTGCTTTAAGGAATTTAAAAATAATAAAAAACTATGTTACGTGCTAATTAAAAATAAATAAGACATATTATAGTAGGTCTATTTATTTATAATATTCGGTAATTGATAGAAACTTTTTGGTAAGGGTTTTGATTAAGTGTAGGCCTACACCTGAGCCTTACTGGTTCTTTTAACTTTTATTATAACTGTTGTTATAAAATATACGAAATATTTTGATTTGAACATTTAACATTATTTATCATCTTAGTTTTGAGGTTAATATTAATCCTACACCTTTATTATAAATAAAACAACATATCTTTTTAGAAGGTTCCATCGGGGGTTGCCGTGCGGAGCACGCAGGGGTCTCCCCTAGTATTATATTAAACTTGTACTTGGTTTTGACAAATTATGAAATCAAACCTTAAAATATAACAGCTACATTAACTATTACAAAAGAGTGCAAATACAAAAAAAAAAAATAACTTGACATTTAGTTTTAATAGTCTACGCTTTCTAACTTTTACAACTAACTTGAAGATTAGCATCTAATCCAGCTTTAAAACTTTGAAACTTAAATACTGATTTATGTAACGACAAGTTACCACCGTTTAAATTCAGTGCGGAAACAAATATTTTAAAAATCATTTCTTAGAAAAGTTGTATAGGCTATTTAAGCACCAGTAAATTATTTGTTAGATTTTCATGTTTTCCATACGTTGTTTGCTTAAATTTTATTAAATTTTGGTTTACAGGTTTTAATAATATTTTACCGTCTTCACAGTAGGATCGTATCCTTAAATATTATTTCAGAAAGATGTTTTTTTGTCGCTAAGCGATATCTTCCTTAATTCTCAATCAAAATTAATGATTCAAACATAATTTTAAAGCTTATGTTCCCCGCTATTGACGAAAAATAGACAAATAGCTTAAAATTACATGTTTCAAAAACATGTTTAATGTTTAAAAAATTTATTAAAAAAACTTTCCTACGAAAGTTCATATATGATTCCTAATGAAAGGCGCCATCTATTAACAATCTGTTTAACTAGCATGACAGCTGTTAGTTAGATTGACTACATTTTATACGCTAGTGTAATCTATCACGCAAATCAATCAAATTAAATCAACGTAAAGGGTTAGATCTATACATTTTTATAAACTGTTGTTTATAAACCAACGTAAATAAATAAACGTAATTAACTGAATTAAATCAACGTATTAAATCAGGTAAGTGTAGGCCTACTCCTAACTTAATATTCGCACGGATCAGCTAGTTTTAATAAATTATACCTGTACGTATAAATTTCTTTATAATTATTAGATGTGTATATCCGTAAAGAAAAATTAGGCTTCATTTGGAAAGGAACACAGTCTATTATCTAAACTCTGTTAAAAATAAAGTAAAAACTTGTGAAAACACGAATGACACAGACTACCTTGAAGTCTACGTAGTTTTACCTCACTGTTTGTGACGTCACAGGTGCGCAGTTGTGACAGCTTCTCATATGGTCCGTAAAGTTGATTATATGCAAAATATATGCCAAGTCGACACCTGGCAACTCCAATCCATTACAGAAACCTTCGTGTATGCTTTCTTAAAAGTTGAAAGTTTCCAACAAGATCGTTATACAACTTCATTCTGGAGTGTGAAACCTGTAATTTCATATCAATATTTTTTTTCAGGTCTAAAGATAACTAAAATTTAAGTCACATGATCCCGTCTACAGGATACGCAGACATTCTGGAAGCGAAAACAATAAACGGTACCAGAAACTGGCGCATACTTTCTAACAAACATATTTAAATTAATAAACAGATTCACCGTGACTTCATAATTGTAGAAGGGGTAGGAGAGGTGATAATAAAATAGGAGATTAACTAATAAATGTCTGTATGCCTGTATGTATACAAAGCTAGAGAGAAAACTATTCGATCGGTTTCGAACAAGTTTGTATAAACACGTAAATTAGGCCTATATAGATGCATGAAAAAAGGGTTTGAAAAGTTTTGAAAAACAACCCACTTTTTGACCGAAATACCCCCAAAATCAGTTATTATTATTAGCTAAACGAGCATTTTTTGAAAGATGTGGTTTTTCGCATATGGTTAACAAATGTTTTTATCAAAATCGTTAGAGCAGTTTTTTTAAAAAACAATATTAACTAATATTTTGGGGGTTTTTTGGCCAAAATGGGGTTATTTTTTTAAATTTTCAAAACCTTTTTTCTTGCATCTACACAGGCATAATTGACATGTTTGGTGCAAATTTGTTCGAAATCGATCGAATAGTTTTCTCTTTAGCTTTGTATACATACATACAGACAGACGTACATTTTGTAAAAAAACACTTTTTTTGGGCTCAGGGGGTCCCAAGACGGATACCACAAAAATCTCAACATCGATTTTGTTTGCGATCACTATACTTTCTCTATACTAATAGTATAGTGAGAAAGTTAAAGGGAGAATGGGCTCAAACCAGACCTACCTCTGTTAGGAGTAGAACAGTAACTAATAAATATTATTATTATTAAAGCTAGGTAGAAAACTATTCGATCGATTTCGAACAAATTTGCATCAAACGTGTCAATTAAGCCTGTATAGATGCACGAAAAAAGGTTTTGAAATTTTTTGAAGAAAACCATTTTTGGCAAAAAATTCCCCAAAATCAATTATTATTATTATTATTAGCTAAACGATAAATTTTAGAAAGTTGCAATTTTTTGTATATGATACAAGTAAGGGTATTTTTACATTAAGAGCTTCTAATAAGCCAAATTTTATCAAAATCCTTATAGCCGTTTTTTTTATAAAAAAATAATAACTGATATTTTGGGGGTTTTTTTACCAAAAAGGGGGTTGCTTTTCAAAAAATGTTCAACACCTTTTTCGTGCATCTATACAGGCCTAATTGACATGTTTGGTGCAAAGTTGTTCGAAATCCATCGAATAGTTTTCTCTCTAGCTTTGTATACATACATACATTATAGCCAGACATTTTGTAAAAAACAACTTTTTTGGACTCATGGGGTCCCAAAACGGATATTTCCACAATTATCTCAACATCGATTTTTTTGCGATCACTGTAAGTTTCTCTACACAGTATAGTGAGAAAGTAAAACTACAACATTTAACATTATGTAAACGTTTAATTAACAATTTTTATTTTTATTGCAAACAAAATTGTATCAACAAACATAAATTAGCTACAGAATAAAAGCACATAGCAAACCTGTATTTAGTTAAAATTGATATTAATTTATGGTGCAATTTTCATTATTGTTAACATTGATTCCTTCGTTTTGAGGTTTTTTTTTTGAAGTCCCTGTAATTTTGGCTACTGGTTTTGGCAATTCTATTGTTAACCAGCTGATTTCAGATGCTTAAAACAAAACGTAAAATTTTATTATGTTTTCAGTTGTTTGTGCATAACTCGACTATCCTTTGACTTACAGACAAAATAATAAAAAACACAATTTATTTGTAGTTAAAAGAAGAAACGTTTTTGTCTTTTGTAATTTTTTTGGGAAATTAATGGTTTTCGATTTATTCAAAAATACAAATATTAAACGGCCGCCATTTTGAGAATAATAAAACTACAGTTTTAATGTTTTGTGAACTTTTAAAACATTACATAATTAATTATAATGAATTCAATATTTTATCTACTTTCACAGTTATAATGGTTTAACGGTATTTGGGAGTATTTAAACATTTTTAGTTACGCCCATTTTGATTTTTTCAAAATTGATTTCGAGTGGTTCAACCAATTCCAGTTGTGAGGCATATCGTTTAAAAGCTTATTTAATTCTGAATCCAAAAAGAATAATAATTAGTTCAACAAAAAAAAAAAAAAAAAAATAGTACAGCAAAATGGGGCAAACTCGAAAAACACGATTACGTTGTTTTTCGGACGCCATTTGTAATCGGTTAAAGATATGGATGTGTAAATTTCACAGTTTGTTTTCTCTTGAAATTCTACATCGAATTAATGTTTTATCTCATGGCTACTTTCCCATAAAAAAAAAAAATAAAAGTTACAATCAAAATGGCGGATCCAAGATGGCGGATAATTTTTTTAACCACGCTGAAATGTAGAATATTATCATCCGTGTCCATGATTAAAATTTCAAATTTGTGTCTTGATTCGTTTTAGAATTATTTAGGGGGTCCGGGACTTTTTCAACACCCTGTATAGATCTCGTTCACAATCACATAAACCTCGTCCTGGACTATATTGGTTGCCGACGTTCTTTCGCCGCTGTCAGATCATCCTTATCTTTGCTTATGTAGCGAAACGTTCTACCTTATCAGTTTATTTACAAGATTTGTCATCTCTCTTATGGATAGGTCTGGTGTTACTTTCCAAATCATGCCTAATTTTTCTTTACGGATGATATACACATCTATACAAATATTATAAAGAAGTAAAGTTTTTGTTTGTTTGTTTGTATGTAGAGGGTAATCTCTGGAACTACTGAACCGATTAAAAAAATAGTTTTACTAATAAAAAGCTACACTATCCCTGAGTAACATAGGCTATAATTCATTTCGATAAAAACCTTTTTTTATTTTAATATTTGTAAATTTAGTCGGAAAAATTCTTAGGTTAGGCCTAGAATGATAAACCAACACATTTACATTTATTACAAAAGCAACCAATTGAATAAAATAACAGATAATATAACCGCTTGCTCCAATATTTCCATTAACAGCTGATTTCAAAATTTGAAGCAATTATTTTTGTATTTTTAGCTTTTAGTTTAGGGTTTTAAAGTGTAGGCCTGAGCCTTGCTGGTTCTTTTAACCATTATTATAACTGCTTTTATAAAATATAAGAAATAATTTCATTATTTACCAAATTAGTTTTGAGGTTATTATTAATCATACACCTTTATTATAAATAAAACATAACTTATGTCTTTGGAAGGTTCCATTGGGGGTTTGCGTGCGGAGCACGCAGGGTATCCCCTAGTTTAATAAAGACATTTATAAGTACAAGTATAATTTATTAAAAATAGTAATCCGTGGGAATATTTCGCAAGTTTAATTTAATTCAGTTAATTACGTTTATATATTTACGTTGATTTATAAATAACAGTTCCTTATAGAATCTTAGAACGTAAACCATCTTACTAACAGCTGTCATGTTAGTTAAATATTAGTTCTGTATAATTATATTTACAGTTTACATGATAAGTGTAGACGACAGATTTTATCGACTACCATAACATGCTATGTTTGAAACAAAACCATCAAGAACCTTTAAAGTTCACACAGGCTTAAACAAAAGCAATGTTTTCACTTGAAGCAAGCTATTATTGATTGAACAGTTGGGAATTCTGCATCGTGGTTACTAGTTACTAACTTCAGTCTGAAATTAGGTTAAAGCTATATTTGTAAGTAAATTTAGAGTTAGCTTTGACTCAGCTAAACCTGATCTCAGCCAGGAATCTTTGCTTACTTAATCGTGCATTATGAGAGATACATTATGATGAATTGAACACGTCGATTACATGTACTACCAGTGGGCTGTTGTTTAATTCGATTGCACAAATTGGTGGGACCGACTTGGTGCAAGCAGTTAGTCTTGTAATTATACTAAATCGGAGACTTGTGACGCGCTCAGGATCAGGGTTAATATTGGGTGTCAGTCTCTGTCACAATTTATCTATGTAGAATCCGACGATTATATAGCAGGCAACGCCAGGGATTGGGAGGATAACCGTGCGCTGCTCATAAAAACAACAGAACTATTAGTTTTTCATCCCATAAGAAATAACCGATTGTAACGCATGTTCGAAACCGAGCGTCTAATATTTAATTGCCCATAACTCGCAAACGGTAAAAGATATTGAAAAATTTATAAGAGTCAAATTTGTTCGTCTGCTCAAGTATTCTTTGTACATTTTGTGTATGAGCACTCTGGAAGGAGTTATTCTTCTTTTAATGAATAAATGTTACGTATGGCAGCCATCTTGGATTTATGACATAAAAACCAAACGGCGCAAATTGAAAGTAAACACCAGGTACCACACCATTATGTAGTATATTGTAAAGAGATTCCACATAGTCACACCTTCCCTTAAAAAAAAAAAAAAAAAAAAAACCCCGGAATACATTATTCTCCCCGACTATCATCACATCTTTCTTATCTGGCGGGCCTTGGTCGGGCCCGCTCAACACTTACGGCCTAAATGTAATTAATAATTTAATTACTGCTGATAAGAACTACTGTGATTGGCTACCGCTTCACGGGGGCCGATATCACAACCTGCAGTCCCGTAATGTAAGTCAAGTAGTAGACGAATATCTCTATCGGGCTTGTATCTCCTGCCGACCCCAATAGTGTCAAGTGTATGGTTTATAAGTTATTATGTAAATAAGTGTTTGTCAAAGCTGGTACCTGTGTGTGCTTATGTTTGTTCCGTGCATTGAACCCTGTGAGTTGTCAGTGATCTGCGGGCTCTCTAATAACCTTCGATTAGGGGGTAAAATGACCTCCGTTTATACAGAGTCCCTTCAACCCCCTAATTATTTTTGCTACTGAAAATACGTCAGCAAAACTTCGTATATATATCTTGTGTTGCATAACATTACACATTTTTTTGACATATCTCACCCTCTATGATTTCGGGGGGATTAGAGGGTAACAATTTCAAGTATACAGGTATATACAATTGAAAAGCTTATTAAGGGTCTTCTATACCTTGTGTAAAACAACAAAAATATGCACTTCGTACTACCGTGTTTCGGACGCCGTTTTTCAACCTAAAAAGTTGTGAAACATCTTAAAGGTTTTGTGCTTTTGTCTTATGTCTCATAAATTGAAAGAAATCGACGGCAACTCATTTTAATCAACAGTGTAAATGGGTAAAAATCGATTACTTTCATCGAATGTTTTGGGAGATTTAAGCAATAATTTCCATATTTTTAGCTAACACGTAAAAAATATAAGGCCTTATTTATAACTTAAAGTAGTTTCCCAGATTATTAATTTATAAATAGAATCCAAAACACGGTATTACGAATGCATGTTTCAACGATTTTGCGGCTTTAGTCAGACCTTTTGTATTGGAATCATACGGTACACTCGGGAGTTTTCTTTAAGGTAAAGAAGAGAAAATCAACGGCGCAAACTAGAGCTTAGTATCTTAATTTTTCCTGAGAAAGCGCACTGTTTTCAAGACTTGGACTTTTTTTATTTTGGCCTATTTTGTTGTTGTTGGAAATTTTACTGCGAAGTTTTTTCAGGTAAATGTAAGTCCTGAATTGTTTTTTAATATAAGTGTATAATGAATTAAAAGATCTATGTAATTTATAAGCATTTTAAACTTTAATTACCCAGTTATTTGTGTGAAAACGCAGTACCTAGAGAAACGGTACTTCAATCGCAGTCTCCCGAAAGTTTGAATTTCCTTGTCTTTTGACAAACATTTTATATTTTTAAACTTGTAGGACTACTACAGTACTGGATTTTTTACTAGTTATTCTGCAGACGATTTGTTTCATATTCAGGTAGATTTATGGTTGCAAGTAGCCTAGAAGAAAAAATGGCACAACAAAGAAGAAAACAAAGTCGGATTGTACCACCAAAACTGTACATAAACTTTATAAATACATAGCCTACTCTTTAAAATAACACAAAGTGAAAAATCCATCGAGTACTTTTTTTTTAAGGAATATTACTTTTAAAATTGCTCTGCATATTTGCAATATTTTTGAAATTTTAATTTTTTGAACGATGATAAAATTTTAAAAGTGAATTTTATATTTTTTTATTTTTTACACTATTTTTTTTTGTTTGTAAAAACGTACAAACCTGTATAATGCATATTTAAAATTAAAAAAAAAAACACACTTTTCTGTGTAACACGCCCTTAAGGTGAACAGTAAATAAAACATATCAGTCTTATAAATTGAGTGAAATTTGCTAATTAAATTGATTGAAAATTATTTACTCTCTGATGAATTCTAACTTGGAATATGGATTATCGTCATGGAGAGGCAGCAATCTCAATACTACAAAACAGTTATAATGTTATAAAACAGATTTTTATTATATGATGGATAGGAAGACACTTGTAAAAGAGCAACTGCTTTAATCAAGTTGACGAAAATTCTACCTTTCAGGCAGTTATTCATTTATAAAGTTTTATGAATTTTTGTAATAACAGAGATCAGAAAACAGACAATACAAGACTGGGAACACACAATGTAAGGAATAAATGTGATGTAGACGTGATTTTTAGCACTATTCAAAAAATCTAGAACCCAAATCTTTTAATCAGCTCTCTGTTGAAATAAAAAGCTACAGGATAAGAATAAGTTTTGTAAACTTCTTCGGAGCTTTCTTCATGAAAATGTAAAGTCATTTTTCAAGTGGTTGTTATAAATAACATGATATTACTCCTGGTTTTAGTACAACTTAAACATTGTTTTTGCTATTGTGGATGTTGATGAAATCGGTGTTATAATTTGCACATATCTTATACAGATTGTATGTATGTATGTTTGCGTGTTTATATGTGTCTATATACCGGGATGTCCATAAAGTTACACCCCCTCCTTAACAAGTAGAAATAAATAAATTAGCTTCAGGGTATCTTTATATGACAAAGGGAGATGCGTTTTGGTGTAACCGACCATTGACCTTTACCCCAAAAAGGGAGTTGAGAGGGTAATTCAAAACTCTTAAATACAAACACCCATCAAGTGATACCTCATTTTAAATTGCTTGATAAATGAAGAAGAATGGCATAAATCAGAGGTCTCTATCATAACCCTATCTAAAATGGCGGCCAGTCAAATTTTAAATATTATGTTAACACAATTTTAATTACTTTACAAACACTATCTTCCAGTGGAAAGTAATAATGGGTTCTTTGAGTGTTATTTAATGAAATCATAGGGTCATTCAAAATCTAGTACTAATCAAATATTTATACAATTTGGCGTAAGCTTAAAAGGAACGAATAAACTTGCAGTTTCTAGATACAGGGAAGCAAGGAGGAATTTACAAGTAACAGTGCGTTTATTCAATGCTGCATATCCAGATGTTAAGTAATGTTTTGTTTTTGCTAAGAAGTAAATGGATGTCATTTTGAGCGTTTAATCTAAATTTAGAAATGAGGCAAGTCTTCAGCTTTATTACCAATGAAAGGTATTGTACAGTACTTAATTAAAAATATGTGTTAATAAGATGTTTTCAAATTTGACAGGCCGCCACTTTCGATATTGTTAAGGGTCTTCTATACATTGCGTAAAACAGCAAAATTATGCACTTGTATTACCTTGTTTCGGACGCCGTTTTTCAATCAACCTAAAAAGTTGTGAAACATCTTAAATTGTTCTTAAAGGCTTTGTGCTTTTGTCTTATACCTCACAATTGAAAGAAATCGTCGGCAACCCCTTTTAATCAACAGTTTAAATGAGTAAAAATCGAATACTTTTAACGCATTTTTTGGGAGTTTTAAGCAATAATTTCCATATTTTAAGCTAACACGTTCACAATATAAAGCCTTCTTTATAACTTAAAGTAGTTTCCCAGATTATTAATTTATAAATAGAATCCGAAACACGGTATTACGAATGCATGTTTCAACGATTTTGCGGCTTGAGTCAGACCTTTTGCATTGAAATCATACTGTACACTCGGGAGTTTTCTTCAAGGTAAAGATGAGAGGATAGAGACCTCTAATTTGAGTCATTCTTCTTCATTTATCAAGCCCTTTAAAATGAGGTATCGCTTGAAGGGGGTTCTTATTTAAGATGCTTGAATTACCTTCTAAACCCCTCATTTTGGGGTTAGGTGACATGGTCGGTTGCGCCAAAATTCACCTCCCTTTGTTACATAAAGATACCCCTTGTTCACTTTCCTTGTATGTATTATAAGTGTTATTATAATGTGATCACCTAGGTTTTAAGATTTCGTTTTAAGTATACTTGTTCAACTACCACTGGTTTTTCTTCGGTTTTCAGATTTAGTTTTTTTTATGACATCCCACACAGGTTTCGACCTATGGGACTGTCTCTTTTGTTCCTTTTTTTATGATTTAAGTCATTTATGTTAGTTTTTTCTTCAGTTGTAACTGAGTTGTTTTTATTTGTCATCTATTATTCGTATTAAAATACTTTGTAATAATATGTTTGAAATATACGTTAGGAACACATAAAATATACAAAATATAAAATTACTGAATACGAAAAAATCATTTAAGTAGAAGAAATTATGGCAAATATAATGCCATAAATATGCTGTTAAATACACTGCTTCTTAGTATAATACTAATGCAGTAGGTGATAACAATATTGTTTTGTCCTTGTATTGCGGTCCCTAGCTTAACCTTTCGAAATGTATAGCTCACTGGTAGAAGAAATAGGGGAATTAAAATAGCATACGAAACAACCTCGATTCCATAATAGCCCAGTCGGTATAGGTTACAACTACCAGTAATTTGCAATACGGCAGATTTTTTTTTAATAAGTACCTTAAAGTATGTACATTAACATTTAAAAAAGTTTACCAGTCTATTGATTTCCCAAAGTCGAAAAAAAATCGATTATAATTTTTTTTTCGATTATCCTTAATATTTCGAGCTGGGATGAAGATAGAGGAAAATAAAAAATACCACCGTGTAGGGGAGGTATTTTTCAACAAAAAAGGACATGTGTATATATTTCGTCCGAGCAATGGTTTGACTGGAAAAAATTCGATAATGCAGGTATGTATTTTGCAGCAAGGGAAATCACTAAAAGGGGACATCTTATTCATATATGAAGCGTTGGCTCATTCTAAATTGGCCGAATTTTAATATATCGAATTGAAACTTGACATAGGAGTTAAAATATATATTTTAAACATTTATGCTGAGTCTCAGCTTGTTATCTTGAAAATTACCCGATCTAGGAGTCGATTTCGATTATCGATTTTACTAGTACCGGACTCACGAACTAATTTCAATCTATTCCAGTTTCGTCAATTTTTGGAATATCAACACCAAATTTGTTTTACAAGTTGAGTACACCAGTATAAATATTGTTAGTAAGTATGAACAATTTTTTTAATGTTATTTTTAAAAACGAGGCGCTTGAAAATGGTCTTCTGTTTGACCTATCTCGTTTCAACTATAACACTTTTGGATTCAACGACTCCATTTTCGACATTTTTGAACATATCGATTTAAAAATTGGTACAGAAGTTAAAAACACAATTGTTTTTTGCTACACTTATTTTAAAAACTATATTTAAAAAATTGACTAATCTGCAGCCGATTAAATCAAGCGTTTTGATGAAAAATCTAAAAAGATCTAAAATTATACTTTTTTAAGTTACTTGTGCTTTGAAAAGTAAATAATAAAAAAGGTTTATACTCCTTGATCTTGTTTGAATCTATATATTTAACTTGTAAAAAAACTTTCAGGTTGATATTTTCAAAATTTTCTAAACTGGAGCTGTTTAAAATGAATTAGTGGGTCCGGTACTCCTAAAATCGAGAAACCCATTGATAAGTCAAGTGGCTCCAGATTGGGTAATTTTCAAGATAACAAGCTGAGACTCAGCATAAATGTTCAAAATATATATTTTAACTCCTATGTCAAGTTTCAAATCGATATATTAAAATTTGGCCAATTTAGATTGAGCCAACGCTTCATATATGAATAAGATGTCCCCTTTTAGTGATTTCCCCTGCTGCAAAATACATACCTGCATTATCGAATTTTTTCCAGACAAACCATTGCTCGGACGAAATAAATACATATGTCCTTTTTTGTTGAATAATACCTCCCCTACACGGTGGTATTTTTTATTTTCCTCTATCTTCATCCCAGTTCGAAATATTAAGGATAATCGAGAGAAAAAAAAAATGATAATCGATTTTTTTTTTCGACTTTGGGAAATCGATAGACTGGTAAATTTTTTTTATGTTAATCTACATACTTTAATGTACTTATAAAAAAAAATTCAGCAGTATTGCAAATTACTGGTACTTTTGGTCTAAATTGACCTTTACCGACTGGCCTAATAAATGTAAGCAATAATCTCAATATAACAGTCTTCATCATCCCATTGAGTTCAGCCGCTACGGTGCAATAGCGATCCAATGTATATAATTATATTAAACTAGGGGAAACCCCTGCGTGCTCAGCACGCCAACCCCGTTGGGACCTTCTATACACATAATCATGTTATGTTTTCTTCATAATAAAGGCGTAGGATTATTAATAACCCTAAAGTTAAGATGGTACATAATGTAAAACGTTAAAATAAAATTATTTCGTATGTTTTTTATATCAGCAGTTATAATAAAGGCTAAAAGAACCAGCAAGGCCCAGGTCTACACTTCAAAAAAACCTAACCTAAAAGTTAGAAATACAAATAGTTGCTTCAAAGTTTGAAATCACCTGTTAATGGAAATATTAGAGCAAACAGCTGTTTTATCTGTTATTTTATTCAATTGGTTGCTATGGGAATAAGTGTAAACACATGTGTTGGTTTATCAGTCTAGGCTTAACCTAAGAATTTTTTCCGACTAAATTTACAAATATACAAAAATATGTTTTTATCAAAATGAATTATAGCCTATGTTACTCAGGGATAGTGTGGCTTTTTATTAGTAAAACCATTTTTTCAATCGGTTCTCTAGTTCCAGAGATTACCTCCTACATAAAAACAAATATTACCTCTTTATAATCTATATTATATAAAAGCCAAAACCCACTGACTCACTGACTCACTCATCACGATTTCTCAAAAACTACCGAACGGATCGGAATGAAATTTGGTATGTAGCTTCCTCTTGGGCCATAGGTGATCACCAAGAAAAGGTTTGAAAAAAATTCGAAATTTTAGGGGGGGTTTGGAGGGATCAAAGTTATTAAATCACGATTTCTTCAAAACTACTGAATGGATTTGAATGAAATTTGGTATGTAGCTTCCTCTAGGGCCATAGGTGCTTACTAAGAAAGGGTTTGAAAAAATTAGAAATTTTAGGGGGGTTTGGGGATGAAAGTTATTAAATCACGATTTCTTCAAAACTACCGAACGGATTGGAATGAAATTTGGTATGTATCTTCCTCTCGGGCCATAGGTGCTCACTAAGAAAGGGTATGAAAAATTTCGAAATTTTAGGGGGGTTTGGGGGGATCATAGTTACTAAAATCATAATTTCAGATCTTTTATTATTATGACAATAGTGCTTTTATTATTTAAGATCTATATATATAAAAGCCAATAACACTTAAAAAGAATACAATTACGTTAAAAAGACTGAAAATACCAACCACCACGGGCAACGCCGTACGGGTCAGCTAGTATTAGTATAGAAACAGATAAAAATTATAAAAATAATGTATACTTTTATTTGTATTCGCAATATGTAGGTAAGGTTATATAATATTGTGAAGTTCAAGAGGAAAGGAGGGATGCTATTTTGTTTGTAGATTTTCAAGCAGCTTTTGATCGGGTGGGTAGGGTGAAATAAGTTCACAAGTTATACAATTTAGGTGTATCGAACAAATTTATAAATTTATTACAAAAATACATTTTTATGATGGTGCCTCATCGCATTTGTAGTTCAATTGTGGTCTAACAGATAAAGTCCCAACTACTACAGGTGTTATATAGGGCCGCCTTCTTTCTCCGTAGTTGTTTGCTTTGTTCGTAAATGATATTCACCATGCGGTTGAAGGAGGTTTGTCGATGGAGGGTTCAAATTTTCGGGTAATTTTGCATGTCGATGATTTAGTATTGTTGGCTTTAGAGCCCAAAATGTAGAAAAAAAAGATTTAAAAAGTTTAAAGTTTATTGTGAAAGGTGGAAATTATTGGTAAATTTAGAAACGTCAGGTAATTTAGGCAGGGTGGTCGTTTGGGCGGCACAAAGTAAAATGGAAATTTGAGAACATAATAGTAGAAATAGTAAACCAGTGTAAGTACCTTGGAGCTACATTCACACCATACTTATCTCTCTAATCTCAACTTACGGTAGCGAAATATGCATTCAATTCTTCATGGAATTTATATACTAATGGAGTAATATAATCCTCCTATTATATTTACAGACAAAATCTTTGAAACCAAAACAATTAGATAGGCAGGGCATTACAAGAAACATTTCTTGTGCTAAGTTTTGGTTTGAATTTTGGGATAAGAAAGAAATATGATTTAGAGTTTTATAAGATACGTAATAAACTTTAAAGTAAACTGGCACATACTTTCTCACAAACATATTTAAACTATTAACACGTTCACTGCTGAGGACGCACATGTGAGCTTGATACTGGACACTATGAGTAGCGGCCGACGCACAGTGTATTGCATGCAAACCCCCGTAGTGGGAGTATTTTCAATACACGGTGCATTGCGTGCTTCGCACGCCAATTTTCGACCTATGCCCTATGGAAGCGCATGTGCGCCCGCTTCAAATATTAGTGATTATTAAGTAGAAAGGTTGAAACATGAAAAATAAAGTAATTTCTACTCATTTAATCAGTATATATAAAAAATAAAAGGTCAGCTCCTAGCATAGGAAATACGAAATTTGCGTAGCAGTGAACGTGTTAAACAGATTTACTGTGACTTCATAATTGTATTGAAGTAGGAGAGTAACTAATAAATATTATTATTATTATTAGCTGAACGAGAATTTTTAGAAAGACGCAGTTTTTTGCATATGGTAGGGTACATTAAGAGCTACAAATAAGTCAAATTGTATCAAAATCGTTGGAGCCGTTTTTTTTATAAAAACTGATTTATAATAACTGATTTTTGGAGGTTTTTTGGACAAAAGGGGGTTGTTTTTCAAAAAATGTCAAAACCTTTTTTCGTGCAACTGTACAGGCCTAATTGACATGTTTGGTGAAAATTTGTTCGAAATCGATCAAATAGTTTTCTCTCCAGCTTTCTATACATACATACAGACAGACATTTTGTAAAAACCACTTTTTTGGACTCAAGGGGTCCCAAAACGGATATTTCAACATCGATTTTTTTTGCGATCACTATACTTTTTCTGTACTATAGTATAGTGAGAAAGTAAAAATTGACAGGGAAATAAAATATTAAATGAATTACTGGCAAAATTGGTTGAAGAAGCGATGATATCTATATTTTTATATAAAAGCGAAAACCCACTGACTCACTAACTCACTGACTCACTCATCACGATTTCTCAAAAACTGAAGAACGGATTGAAATTAAATTTGGTATGTCGCTTCCTCTAGGCCCATAGGCGCTCGCTAAGAAAGGGTTTGAAAAAATTCGAAATTTTAGGGGGGTTTTGGGGGATCAAAGTTATTAAATCACGATTTCTTCAAAACTACCGAACGGATTGGAG